>LR132126.1:0-60384 GCA_900634815.1 Paradendryphiella salina | reverse complement strand
CTTGTCCTGCCTGGTGTCCCTGATGGCTGCCATCACTCGGATGCTGCCATCACATACTAGCGTCTGATGGTTGGTCTTGGCGTGATGTCAATCACATGATCTGCGCGCCCCGCGCTGATCATTATCCGTCATTTCGTGCGACTGTTGGCTGCCAACATCGCATCCTTCGTCTAGGAGAGGCCTTTGCTTGTTATCGGTAACACTTCTAACGCAGTAATACTTCTACGCAGAGAGTTAATTACACGACTGTGTAAATGTCGTCGTCACTTTCACTTCTCAGACTATTGCGATACTGCAAGTTCGCCTGAAGTGTAGGTCCGGGATATCGCTGTACGAATATTGTCCACGGCAACGGTAAAGTGGGAAATGGAAGGTGCGGTCAACGCACGCTTTGATGGGGCAATAAATGGAGCGGATTCCAGACTAGAGAAAGCAAGAATGCCAAGCCAAGGACGTGGCCTCGTCCTACGGTGAGCCGCCCACACGTAATGGGGCAGTCCATTGGACGTTTAGGTATAATTTACACAAAGCGCCCAATAAGCTTCGGAAGCGGCCGAGTCAGCCACTGTGGCGCATACGGACCACATCCTGGGTTGGCGAGGGAGTTTATCCATGGCAGCGGGCCGCATGTGGGTGGCGAGGGCTACGTGGGGAAGCCCAACATTGCAATCGACGATGGAGACGCTGGCTAGACAGCCGCTACGTGCAGTTCGTCGGGATCAAATAGGCATCGAGAGTGGCCTAGCGAGCGTTGGCCCAGCATGAGTTGGCCACGGGCTCCACCGGGATGGCCTGTGGTGGGCACTTCAGGCGCTGATGTCGCTGCAACGAGTGAGACTGACGGCACGACACAAAAGGAAATGGAGCCGGCCTCTGCTACAGGTTGTTTTTGGAATCTTGTCAAGAAACGAACATGACGCGTACGCATGCAGGTAGACTGCAGGTGCAGGCGGCGAATTGGGCGAGAGTTTGGATGGCATAAGGGTCTGGTATGTATAAAGTGAGAGGGGGTAGCCTCATTAGGACCCTCTCCTCCACCGGGCCCAAGCGCTCTCCTTGGAGATTGGACATGGTCGCACTGGGTTCGCAGAAGCACAGCACGACGCACTTCCTTTTCGCGTCTTATTATACTACCTGGCTAATGCCCTTCCGCTCTTTTTAATACCCTAATTGCACCCCCTCCTCCTTTTTTTACGGTTGTGCATGCTCCCCGCATTCACGGTGCCGACGAATTAGCACATGCAGCGACCTGAGAGGATCGATAGCATACCAGGGTAAGCTCACCCTTTCGTGCGCCACAGGTTCCGCGGACAGCAGGCGGATATTCTCCTGACAACTTGTCTTCACCGTGACGCACCACGGCCTCAGAGCGCTTCTCACCACTGCATGCTGGCCACCTCCGGCTTGTCGCCGGCATGAGCAATATCAAGACGCGGCTGCAGAACGCGCGCTCCAAGTTCCTGCGACGAAACAGCGCGACGTCGACGGGGGGTGCACGCTCGATATCCTCCTCGCAAGGCAGCGAGAGGCAGCCGCAACCGCCGCTGAACAGCCCGCTGCGCAAGAGCGTGTCGCTCCAGAAGCTGCCCAAGGCGTCTGCCCCCGATGCAGCTGAAGCGGATGAGAGGACGGGTGACCCGCGCATAGTGAGGTCCGAGGTGCTGGGGACGGCGGGCACCGAAAGTCAGGCCGAGCCAGAAGGGAGCACTGGCAGCCTCAACACCTCGAGAGATCAGCAGTCCAACTTCACGCGAACGCCCTCTTCCAGCACGTACACGCGAAAAGCCTCTGCCGACGTGCCCGTCGTCTGTCACGAGGTAGCCTTGGAGGAACCCACGCCTGTAAATGCTTTAGTGCAGCCTGCCGAGCTAAACCGCCGCGCAGAGCCACCGTTGCTTTCCTCGGCCGCACCTAGCGACCACGGCCAACACCACACTTCTTCCCTCCTCCCCGCAAACAGCACCGACACGTCCAAGTCCGCCTCGCCCGCCCTCGTCCGCCGCCAATCCGTCGTCAACAACACCGATGCAAAGCTAATCAAGAGCCTGCTCCCCGACCTCCCCCAGGCAGCCATCGCAACAGGCCCGCCCACGGCGACCGACCATTTTGGCGGCGTCCCTGCAACCTTCAACGCCGCCATGCTGCACCGCAAGATATGGGTCAAGCGGCCCAATGCCTCGGCGACGTTGGTGCAGATCCGCGAAGACGACCTGGTCGATGATGTGCGCGACATGATTCTCAAAAAGTACGCCAACTCGCTCGGTAGGAGCTTCGACTCGCCAGACGTCACGCTGCGCATTGTGCCCCGGGATGCGCAGCGGGGAGGCGACCGCACCCTGGGCCCCGAGGAGGAGATGTGTCGGACCATCGACGCCTACTTCCCCGGCGGCCAGAATGTCAACGAGGCCCTCATCATCGACGTGCCGCAACGGCGGACACCTAAGCCATCGCCGCGAGCACCCCTATACTACTCCCATCACGAAGATGGCGTCCATCAGCAGACCGAATACTTCCCGCCCATGCCCGTAACTGCTCCTTCTCCCGCTGCCATGAGCTCAAGCCAGCAGCACGAAACCCGCATTCCTTTGCCCCACGCTTCCCATTCCATCGCTGTGCTGAACACTGGACAGCTGCCTGCGCTGCCATCGCCCGGCGGTACAAGGCGAGGACCTCTCCATGCACATCGACCCAAGTATCCCAGAACACATACTGCCTCCCCTACCACACTAGGCGGCGGTATTCCTTCTTCTGCCACCTCCGCTCGTCCTCCGAACCGCCCGCGACACGACTCTTCGGCATCCGATGCTAAAAACTCTGCTACCTCAAACAACCCTATACCCACTCCTCCTGCCTCCGCCGATCCCACCTCACATCAGCAAACGCTTCAACCCTCGAGTCCGCCAACCCCCCGTATCTCATCCCCCCAATCGAACCTTAAGAAAAAACGAAGAAAGGTTCCGGTAGAGTCACCAGCTCTACCCGCTGGCCTGCTTGATGGCTCAGTGCCTCCTATTAACGTGCTGATTGTGGAAGACAACATCATCAATTTGCGAGTCTTGGGTGCTTTTATGCAGCGACTCAAGGTTCGTTGGCAGCGGGCAATGAACGGAAAGGAGGCAGTGACCAAGTGGAAAGCCGGCGGGTTCCATCTGGTGCTTATGGATATTCAATTGCCTGTCATGAATGGTCTCGAAGCCACAAAGGAGATTAGGCGACTGGAGCGCGTCAACAGTATTGGTGTCTTCAGCAGCGGTAGCAGCGAGTCACCTAACAACAGGCTCGAACAGGATGGCAAGGAGAAGGACGAGTTGATAGAGGACGACAGGCTAGGTGACAAGGGCATGTTCAGGAGCCCAGTCATCATCGTCGCGCTTACAGCCAGCTCGCTGCAAAGTGACAGACACGAGGCCTTGGCAGCTGGTTGCAACGATTTCTTGACCAAGGTAAGATAACCCTTGCCTTTTTTATCATATCCTCACTAACATACTGTGTAGCCCGTCAACTTTGTCTGGCTCGAGCGCAAAGTCAAAGAATGGGGTTGCATGCAAGCCCTGATCGACTTTGACGGCTGGCGCAAGTGGAAGGACTTTGCCGACAAGTCTGAGAACAACGACACTACTTCAAAGCTCTCCGGCAGCTACGCAAGCATCGCCCCGAACAAGAAACCGCCTTCACCTGTTGCAAACGGCGTGAAGAAGGATGCGGAGACTGACAGGAAGAACAAGCGCAAGAGCCTGGGTGTTATGCCGCCGCCGATGCTACGAGAGGAGACCGAGACACCGCCAGCTGAAGTCGATAGTGGAGACAATTAAGATCCGCCGCACCTCTCAATACCCTCACGGCCCTACCCGGCCTTCTGCGACTCAACATATCGCAAAACTACTACCTACACCATGCCATGTACAATTTACTACGCAACTTACTGACTTTCTCGCCTACCAATTACCAAAACTTACTCGGTTGTAAATTGTTTCGAGATCACTTCTTTGGCCGTTTCCTTTTTTTCCCATCGGCCGTACCCTTGCATTGTACGAATCTCTAACTGTTGCCTTTGTTGTGTCTAGCGTGTCAGTCTCATTATACGTGCACCCGCCCGTTTGCAGGTCTTTGGGCAAGGTTGTCTGCACATTTTCTTCTCGCGTGATCTGTTTCTAGGGTTTAGAGAAGGGAGGTTGGACTCTCGCTTTACACGTACACGATTCGGATGCTCGATTTGCGAAGGGCTTTTGCTTGTTATAGCCTCGGAGGGTGCTGAGTGAGTTTCTGTTTTACTACAGAGTTCCTGTTGGCTTTAATGTTAATCTTGCGAAACCATTATTACACAGTCTCAAGCTTGCTACATCGTGATGTTTTTACTGTGCATGTCATTGTGTGTTATCAATGTTTAACCTGATCCGCGCGTAACTCCAGATACAATGTCCCGCTCAAGGCAATCGGGGTTCCACTGTTGCTACGCCAACGGCTCGCCTAAAGTTTCCGCGTGGACCCCTTCAGACGGACCCTGGCCTACCAGTCCAGAGCCTCAACCCATCGACACCACACGCTCAATCACCCAAAATGCCACCAAAAGTTGTATACGGAAAGAGGAAGAACGGTGAGCGCACAGCTTTTACGAAATTCTTGTCGCCTGAGAAAGACATTGCGCACAGAGAATTGGAAAGCCAAAATATGGCTAGCATCACCACAGACAATTGGCAGGAACAACTGTTAGAAGCAGCAAAACAGGAAACAAGTCGAATACAGAAAGAGGATGATGTTTCCGTGCTTGAGAAAGGGCTTGAAAGTTTGCAGATAGAACAAACAAGGATTGCGAACGAGGAGGGCACTACAAAGAAGAAAGAAAAGTCGCGAAAGGCGAAGCCAGGCAGCGATGTCGACGTCACGAAGGAAAATATTGTTCCATTTGGGGATGTATTGGAGCAAGATATGCAGAATGTGGCGATTACTGCTTTGGAAGATGGGGACCCAAAGATTCTGCAGAAGCCACGGAAACCAAGGAAGGTGCTCAGCGACCGCAACATCATTGCTTCGAATCAGATAGATCGCTCTGTACCACCTGCCCCTAAGCAGAAAAAGGAGAAAAAGCGTGCCGTCACGACATTGGTCACACAGGGCCTCGAAATACGTTCTACGAAACCGAGAACTGCAGCCGCGGCTAGCTCGGAATCCAAGTCGCCCCAAACAAGACCACAATTACCTACACCGGAACCGACACCCGATCCCGATGATCTATACTCTGTTTATGCCTCTTCATTGCTTACTCTAAGCGACAGAAAGAAGATTATTACCTTCCAGGACTGGTCAGACGAGTTAGAGCCACACTTTGAAGTATCCAAGATTGCAGAAGCATCTTTCTCAGAAGTGTACCGCTTATCCTCGACGTCATCAACCAACGGCGTCAAAGAAGAGTCCGTGCTCAAAGTAGTTGCACTGAAAACACCACCGACTGTCCCTCTTCCATGCCAGGTCCACGGCAGAGCGGTACGAGATCTTGAAGGACAAATTGAGAAAGAGACGGCGCAACGAGAAGAAGAAGATCAGTTCAAATCACAAGTCGATGACGTGCTTTCTGAGGTTAAGCTCCTCCAGAATCTGACTCACATTCCCGGTTTCACCGTCTTCCGTGACCTCACCCTCGTACAAGGTCGTCCCTCTACTTCATTTAACGACGCATGGAAAGAGTGGAACAAAGCACGTCCGCGCGGTAAAAAGAGCGAATTTCCCGATCCCAGTAAGAAGACCAGTTACGACGAGAACCAACTCTGGGCTGTGATCGAGATGCAAGACGCGGGAACAGACTGTGAGAAGATGATGGAAGCCGGCGGCATGGCATCGATATGGGAAGCCTGGGACATATTCTGGGGGGTAGCCATCAGCGTGGGCAAAGCAGAAGAGGCATGTCGTTTCGAGCATCGCGATTTGCATCTCGGTAATATCTGCGTGAGGTCATCGCGGACGGGCGGTGACGTACTCAAGCCAAGTGTCAAAGATCCGCTCCGCAGGAAGATGAGATTTACTGGCCTTGATACCACGGTCATTGATTACACGCTTTCGCGCGCTGACATCAGAGTCGAGCTGCCTTCCAGAAGGACGTCGAACATCTCGCACGTTTCTAGTTCGACGGCTGAGAGTACCGACGGCGATGGGGCAGACGTTGATATCGCGTATCTGGATCTTGACAAGGATCCCGCCATCTTCGAGGGAGATGCGAGTGAAGAGTATCAATACGAGATATACAGGTACATGCGTGGCGCCGCACTCTTCAACAACCCATTACAATTCGAGCCACCGCAGACGACAGAGGCAGAAGACGAGGTAAATGAAGAGCAAGAGGAAGGAGAACCAAACCCAGCCACACCCCGTCGTTGGCCCCGAAAAAACACACACATCCGCTTCGACGACCAAGACGACCAAGACGACCAAGACGACCAACAAGACCACAAATCACCCACCAAACGCACCCCGGAAGTACTACAAAGGCAAGATCCCTCCTCCTCCTCGCCCTGGTCCTCCTTCCACCCCAAAACAAACCTAATCTGGCTGCATTTCCTTCTCCACAAACTACTCAACCACCTTTCCACCCACTCATCCCCACCACACAACACGCTTGCCCCTTGGCTCTTTGTCCTGAAAAGGAGTGAAGAACACGACTCGGTAACAAACAAGGCGATCCAGAAGAAAGCATCCAAGTTGTACAAGGTGCTACAGAGAGTGAGCGAGTTACTTTGTCCCGTGGCGCTGGGTAGGCAGGAAGAGAGTCTAGAGAGTGTAAAAGAGTTGGTTGTTTTGGCGTTGGAGGAGAGGTGGATTCGCGTGGGCGATGTTGCTGGGTGACGAGAATCATCAAGAGTATAGAGCCGAGTACATGGTCTGGTGTTTGCAAGCGTTTTTTTTTTGGAACGCATGAGAAAGATGATTGCAGGGCGTTCTTTTTTTTCACTGTCATGTGCGTCATTGGAAGGGAAACATCATTACTACCTTTTATTACCCAGTCGTTTTCGTCACAGAGAGAGGTTGGGAAATCGATCAGGATGAAGTGATTGGTGAATTCGATATATAAACAATTTGTTTCTTGCCGCAACGATGACAATAGCGTCATTTTTTTTATTGCAACAAAGAAAAAAAAGGAAGTGAGATTAGTAGTGTGTGGTGTGTATACCCCCTTCCGATGCCTTGCATCCTCCGCCGATAAATCACCAATGAGAACCCAAGCTCCCTCTTCGCAGTCCATCCACCTCGACCATCAAGCGCCCCAGCAACGACAAGAACAACAACAACAGCCCAACGCAACCGCCATCCCCTGTGCAGATTTTGTGAAAACTCGAGTTGATCCCTAACGAGCTTTTATCCCGTACCCCGAACCGAACCGAACCCTACTCCTGGATTTTCCCCATATGGACATAGAAGATGGGACAACGAGAACGCCAATGCTAAAGACAGACAAAAGAGAAGCGAGACAAGTAATGGACAGAAAGGACAAAAAAGGCGATGGGCAAATTACAAAGCAAGAAACGGAAACGGATCAAGGGAACTACTCAAAAAAAGAAAAAGAAAAAGACCGCTCGTCATGACAAACTCATCGCTCATAACTTCATCATCACTCTTCTTTCCCTTGTCGTTTTCCTCAATATTACGCCACGTAGGCAGGCGGCGCTTCAATTTCATCTTCGCTCTGCCAGAACCCTCCTACGGGCGCGGTCTTGGTGCGTGTATGGTTGGACGGTCGTTGTCGGGATGCCCGGTCCTTTTCTTCCTGCACTTTCCTTGCAATCTCTTGTGCCATCTTCTGCATCCAGGCTTGTTCCAGAATACCGCCGGAGCTAGACATGATGTCGGCATTGGGGGGCGAAGAGGTACGAGGTGGTGAGCATAGAGCCGAGAGGGAAGAGACCTTGTCAAACGACAAGGAGCGCAGGAGTGGAGAGGTGGATTGTTGTGCTTGTCGCAGCTTGTTACGGGATATGGGTGGGCGCCTGGATGTGCGGGATACGAAAGGGTCTTCGAGGTGGGTGGGTGGTTGTTGTGCTGGCTGTTTCGACTTGGTGGGTTTGGGTGCGTCGGAGAGGTCTGCTGGAGGGGCAAGAAGGGGACCAAAGGCGGGTGGTTCCGTGGGTATGCGTTTGGGTGTGCCAATGTCCAGGCTTCCTCGTCTGGAGTCAAAGCGTATGCCTGGCTGTGCGGGGCTCCTTGGTGGGGTAGCCAACTCTTCTTCCGCCTCCCTCTCCTCTGGTATGACGCTTGATGTCTCGGATGCGTATGCGCTCTGGGAGGGAGTGTTTTCTCCTGTCGATACACCGGAATCAGGGGTGTCTCTCTTCCGTAGGTCGACAACTCGCTTCTTCCGTTTCCGCATGCCACCAGCGCGCGAGCGAGACGAGCCGAGACTCAGGCCCGCAGACGAGAAGGTGGATGCCAGGGTCGGCCTTGAGCTGAGGGTCTCGTTGCCCGTGCTACCAGACGCCACGGACGATGCGCCAGACTTTAGGCTACCGAAAGTCGACTGTATCCTCGATAAACTCCCTTGTGTGAGGGCTGGTGTAGCGACGCCTGACTCGGGCCTGTCTGGATGACCAGCCCAAGCTCGGAAGACGGCATCGCGTATGCCGGGTGTGAAGAGCGATAGTGTTCGTTGGGATTCGGAGAGGGCGGCTAGGCGGAGGATATTCTTCTGTGAAAAGGAAGCATGTATTTCGCCCGAGTCGAGTGACAGGGCGGAGATCTGGGCTTCGTCGAGAGGGTTGCCAAAGGCATCGACGGCATCTTGCGGGGGCGACGCAAGCGGGTCAATTGCGGCGGTGGTGTCGTTGGCATGCTCCAATCGTTCCTCCGTCTCGATTTCTTGGTACTCGGGCGAGAGCATTCGGAGCGATAACCTGTGGATGATAGCTGGCAGGTCTTCCATGAATAGCACGCGTAGTTGGCCTTCAATCTCCTTTTGGAGGTAGTCTCGCACAAACGGGATGGAATCAAATGTCGAAGAGACCTTGAGCGACTCTAGAGGGTCGTTCCTGAAGACTAGCGTCAGGCCCTTTTGCTTGGAGAAGACCAAGATGACAAAACCGGACAAGCGGATATTGGACAGAGTAATTTGCAATGGTATCGTCAGGCCAGACGCTGCGGCCAGGGGCTGTGGGGACGCGAAGTCTGGCTTGGTGGACAAATACGTCTTGAGCGGATTTGCCTGAACTTTTGTTTTCAGCGTCAAAAACGCGTCGCCTGCATACGACATCTTGAAAATGCCCCTGAACCTATCTTCGGCCAAGTCGCCGATTTCTAGTATCTCCAGCTCTGGTGGGGTGGTGCCCAGGTTCAGCTCGGTGACAATGATGTCGTCGACGATGATGGGCGGCTTGGGCGACTTGTTCAAGGCCGTGGTGAGCATGTCGCGCGCCCGCGAGGTGTCGGCTATGAGCGGCGACCAGTTGAAATTGAAGGCCATGGTGGTGGATTGTTCGCGCTCAGCGTACCGTGGGTGGGGTGTCGAGGTTGGTTACCGCGCGGGTGCTGGAGACTGGCGGGTGGTGCTGCGGTCGCGTGCATTCGCCATACGATCACACGAGGGACGGTTTCGGAGGCCAGAGCGTATATGGGACGTGTTCGATGGGGTGGAGGACGGCCAGGACGAAGCGTGACTCGAAGCGAAGATTTGGGCGGTGTGAGCGAAGAAGAATGTGGCTGCACATGTGGTGGAGGGAGGTGCGAGGCCACTTGCGGCACTGGAGGGATTTTCCGGGTGAAAGGTACCGACGTCAAGGATGATGCTGCTCGACACCCGCCAACTTTTTACACGCCCGCCCCTCGGCCGTGCAGCGTGCGTTTCCCAGGCCCGAGCCTCTTATCGGGCTTAGCCTACATCAACACCAACACTGGCGGTGAAGAGCCTGGAGCAGTCGTGTGCGGGACCACGTTGGAAACCCGTGGCCCGCGCCTACTGATTCGCCGCGCATCCTACGCCTTGGATCGACAGTTTCAAAAAGCCCTACGTCTAGCCACGAATCTACCCAAGACGCTTCCATCGGCATCCATCTGCTGGCGGTTTGGCAATCGTCGTCAATCCTAGTCGAGTCCGAGCCACCTCATCCTCCACATATTCGTCATCTATAGCCTGCTACCCCAGCATCTCCATGACGTCCAGTACAAAGTGACCAATAGTAGAAAAGCAGCTTGGTTTCAAACGCTGGCCGCAGTGTTGGCAGGCACATGCTACCGGCTGCACGCGAATTCGTCAACTGTCATCGTCAAATTTGTTTTTCATGCGGCATCTGGCACCTGAAAGGTCAAAGAGTAACCTTGCCTAGCTGCGACAACTCATCCCAACCCCGGTCACACGCGCAGTGGTTGCGAGACTCGTTCCATCACGCACTCTCGTCCTCCTTCAGCAGTTTTTCCACGGCTTCGACCTTATCTTTGAACCTGTAGGGGCGAAGACACCAAGTCAGCAGATTGGTCGCGCGTGCGCTTTCCTACAATCAAAACTTACCCCTGCTGCTTGTCTGTCCTGCTCCCCACCCTAATGTCGCTCTGAATTCTCACGATGCCATTCTGGTGAAGCATAGCGTGGCACTGCCCTATGACCCGCATGACATTGTCCCATGAGCCCTCTAAAAATGACTTTAGTGTGTGCTCCCTCAAGATTGTCACCTACCCCTCCATCCATCTACCACGCCCCGCAGATGACCGCAGAACGCTTCCCGGCCGGGAATGGACTTGTCTCGGAAGCGAGAGCATGCACCAGGGTGTGTACGTGGAGAAAACTTACCAACAGTCGTCCCCGCAGAGTGCATCGAATAACTCAGTCCGCTTTTCTTCAAAACACGCTGCACCTCTGCCACTTCCTTGGACACGGATGCCGTGGGGGTGCCGAGCGGGATGAGACAAAAGTCTGCTATGCACGATGGCGGTGTCGAAAGTTTGCTAACATCATCTGAAAATGCCATGGTCGAATTTTGCTTATTATGCCAGGGTGTTGAGTAGTTGTTGCTCATGTGGTTGCGGACGATGAACGCGAGCATCGGAATATCCGGTCCCGAAGTCGCCGCACCTCCCTCCCTGCCATGCCAACGCACAATGGCAAAAGAGACATCACAACCAATGGCTGAAAGCAAAGTGTCATTGGCTTGGCACCAAGCGCAAATCCTTGAGACATGAAGATTGGTTTGTACTTGGTCGATACTAGCGTGTCGCAAGAGTCACTTTGGGCTTAATCTACACCCATTTTGAATGCAGCAGATATGAGAAAGAAGGTAATCGAATAGCCCATCAGAGAATCAAATTTAGTAGCATCCCACCCAAGCTTGCTCCTGTTGGGAGTGGGCACACTCTCTGAATGCGAGGGGAAACGATCCTTGCATGTAAAGCGCCCAAGTACGTCCATGTACGTCCATGTGTTGTACAGGAATTCTAAACGAGCTTCGCCTTCGCTTTCCCGTTCCGAAATTGCTCGCGTGGATGGGGTTTGCACGAGTAAAACGCCGGCACTGCGAATGTGGCTAATTCCCTTTGGCACATGTTCGTCATTGTGTTCCATACCCCTGGTGCGAAGTCTATGGTAGACTGTTCGTACATCACCCCCGCTTGATATGTTAAAGTTTTGCTCGAGCGATACACTGGTACCCTATGAAAGGTGCTCAAGAGGTGATAATGAGGAATCCTGGTCGAAGCCTTGTATTAATGAGTCGTAAGAACGAGGTGTCGCGAGATACATAGATGTTGGCCTCATATAAGAGTCCATGAAGACAAGATCCATAACGTCGCCTGGAGCAACATGATCATATACCTGTGACTGCTGTGTCGATGCGTTCCTCACCATTACCCCAACTAGTTCGTTGGTCATGCTTATCCGATTGAGGTATGGGGATAGAAACAGGATGTGGATCCGACGATGAACTTCCTCGGGTTCTCTGTGTTGGGCTTCTTAGGCTAGACTCTGAAGCTTGCTTCCACCTAACGTCGATCTTGTAACCACCACACGTCATCTGTCGTCTAGCACATTGATCGCAGGTCGGCATTGTCTCATCGCATTTTACTCTTCTCACTTTGCAAGTGATGCATCCTGGTGGCGTTTTGTTAGCTGTCTATCCGCTCAGGTGAAGGCCGCAATATGACCTTAGAGTCCAAGGAAACGAACGAAGACGGACATGCCATTGCGACTCTTTGAGAACTTCTGTCTTGGCTGTCCAACACGATTCATGGCTAAATCCGGGTAAGTCGTGAAAACCAAAAGGGAAGGCCTTGGTTGACGGTCTAACTCGATATCGATCATGGTGGATCAACCCAGGCAGTCTCTGGTGCTGCACAGTGTGATACAGCGGATGGCACGGCAGAGCACAGCTATATCCAAAGCCTACCGAGGCAGTAGTTGAGTAGGGGTGCGATAAAAATCAAACATCCACATCATTAATGCGTTATCATCTGTGGGGTTCGTAGCTATTGGGACGTCAATGCCCGTCGACTTTGCTGTGAGCTCCGCTTCGTCCGAGAACGGCAAAAAATTGCCAAGCCCCACGTGACACTGTGTCAGAGACATGTTGCCGAGGTATATGTTGTGTGACTTTGAAATGCTCACACCAATGCCGGTAGCATAATGAAGGACTTCGTTGAGAGACTCAGTGGGCGATTCTGCGCTGCAGGTATGTCTTCTCAGACGTCACCAAGGAGGCATGGTAGAGCTTGGTGTTTTGTCCCTAGTAAGACCAGGGAAAATCACTAGTCCTATAACGAAAGATGAGCCGGAGGAAAACGGTGGTTTATAGAAACATTCGAAAAGAGAATACGCGACAGGAGGGCGTATTGTCGGAAAAACGCTTAGACATCCGCCTAAGTTACAAGCGAGGGGACGAGGCTAGAGCTCAAGCTGGCTAGCCTCTAAAGCTGCATGTCAGCATCCTCGATGACATAGATAGTATGTGCATTCAGCCACAGCAACGCAAGGGACGAAAGCCAACATCATCGTTTCGAAGAGTGCAAGGCCGCTATGTATACTGCATCGAGTACATGGCGATGAAGGCCTGGGCCCTTGCCTCAGGTTTCAGGAGGGTTTGACAGCACCACCACGTGGGCGCGTATTCGCAACACCCTGGATCTCTACTCATGTCTTCTGTGAAACAAAAAAAAAGATTGAAAAAGGCTGCTGATGTGAGAACAATAAGCACGGCAGGGCTAACGTCCGTCCGTTAAGAGTGCAGATCTGGAAGACAAGGAACAACGACCAGGAAGACGGCAGCGCCAAACTCGCAGCCGAACAACGCCACGCGTCGTGGGCGTCAAACACTTTCCCAGTTCCCTCTCAAGCCACGCCTCGCACACTCGCACAGCGCCACCCCAAATGGCCGAGCAGAATACCCGCATCTCATCTTGCACGTGCATGGTAGAACTGGATCCATGCGCCCGGTAAGTACTCAAGACGCGGCCTAAGCACAAGTCGTTGACGACGCCTTGGCCACGACCGCTTGGCCTAACGGTGCAAGCGAGGCCACTGGCGCGCGGTCAGGCACGGCAAAGCAACATCGCTTAGAGATTCGCCAGGACTCGGGCGTTGGAACACGGTGTATACGGTCGGTGTGTATTACCATCTAACACCTAGGGGGATGTAGCAGATGGCTAGGCGCTCCACGAAGCGACCATGCGCCGCCCCCGGACGAATTTGGCCCCTCCCATGCCCCGATTGCTTAGACATCATTATATTTTGCCTACCGTTGCTTTCCTCTTTTCGCAATCTTCTTCCTTCTCTTCTGCCTCTGTCCGGTTTTCGTCTCGCCCATCATGCGCTCCTACGCACGAACAGGCCTCGTGGCCGCGCTTGCCCTCGCAACCCAGGTCCTCATCGTCTCCGCCGCATCAGACAGACCCCAAGGGAATTTCCGCCAATGTCTCGAAGTATCGCCCGAATGCCCCGTCTATGCAACGCTCTACGGATACAGGCCAAATCTAGGAGCCAACGCCTTTCTCTGCGCTCTTTTTGCCGTCTGCTGTCTCGGTAGCATCATCATCGGCATCATGAGCAAGACGTGGACGTACACTCTTGCCCTGGCCATCGGCACTTTCCTCGAAACTGCTGGATACGCCGGTCGCGTCATCATGAACGACAATCCATGGAGCGAATCTGGATTCAAACTGCAAATCTGCTGTCTAGTCCTCGGTCCCAGTTTCGTCGCCGCCGCCATCTACCTTACGCTGAAGCACTTCGTCATCTACTGTGGACCCCAGCATTCGCTCATCAAGGCTCGTCTTTACCCGTGGATCTTCATCGGCTGCGATTTCGGCTCCATTGTGCTTCAAGCTGTTGGTGGAGGAATGGCCGCTGCTGGCGGCACTACAAACAAAGCGCTTATCGACGCCGGCAACAACCTCATCGTAGCTGGTATCGCTTTCCAAGTCGTCACTATGAGTGTATGCGGTGCTCTTATCGCCTTCTACGTGATCCGTTACCGCAAGGCGCACAAGCACCCACACACTCTTGGTGAGAAGAGTGATTACGAGATGGACAAGGAGACGGGTGCTTTCCGTCTTGGAAAGGTCAAGCTGTTCGGCGCCATCATCGTGCTGGCGTACGTCACAGTGCTTATCCGATGCATATACCGTTTGCCAGAGATGGCTGGTGGGTGGGGCAACGAGCTGATGAGAAACGAGAAGGAGTTTTTGCTGCTTGACGGAATGTAAGTTATTGTGTTTACTGTTGACCAAGGATATTAGTACTGACATAAAGCAGGATGCTTGCTATCGCTTGCACGGTACTCACCGTATTTCACCCCGCATACTTCTTCCCTCCTTTCGCTACTTTCCGCCGCAGCAAATAGTTGCCTTACCCCTTCCTTCTTCTTATTCCACGACTTAGATTCATCAAGTATCGTCTACCACCAGACACGGCCGCAATTCTACTTCTAGCCTCGCCTACGTTTGTCAGTTAGCGTTCGAGCTTTAACGATGGTCGGCAATAGATGGTATATTTATCCCTATATACGTTCTCAACTTCTGCGTACACGTGAATGCTTTCGCAATGGGCTTGCGTTCCCTGAAATAGCTTGATCGACGGTGGGTGATGGCAAACGAGTAGTCATGCGTACCCAGCAAACCGCGGCGACCAAGATGCGTTTTGCCAGCACGTGTCCGCACCACGTCTACGTCCAACTGGTCCGCGGAAAATATATCTAGAATTACAACCGTAATCCTCAGTTGCTGATTACTCTTACTAGCAAATCACATATCGCATCCAATATTACATTCTCACGAAACAGCATTCCCACCTCACAAACGCTGTAAACATTAGATGCATATAACGTTAGATGCCCATGTCACAGCAGCCCATGGCCCTCTCGTCCACCCGGTCCCTAATAACCGCCACAAAATAAAAGTCCAGCTTATCACAGACCCCATTAAAAGCAGTGTCTCCGCGATGGGAGTCAAAGCGTCAACTAAGATCGGCGGCGACATTCCGATAGTAATTTCCATGGACCCTGCTACGACGATCACAGAAACAGTGCCAATTCCAACTACTGCGACAGAGTCCCCAAAAGGAAGCCAGGGCTCTGGGGGGCTTGTGACTCCGACGGTAACAGCGACGCCCTTTGAAACTTGGCTAATGCGAGAATCGTCCATGGGAGGACGTGGGGAGACGTCAGCGCAGGAGAGTACAGATGGAGATCTAGCGTCAAGATCATCTGATGGTATGGTTTCCTCAGCGCCTCTGATACTCGTTACCTCCGTTCTTGACGCAAGTATCGCACAATCCTTACCAGCTGTATCTTCGGCGGCATCACCGTACCAGAGTTCGGCCGGGCCGTCATCGGGCCTCGGTGCAGCGGCGTCAATCGGGCTAGGTGTTTCCATGGGCGTATTGGCTTTTCTC
Source organism: Paradendryphiella salina (assembly GCA_900634815.1). Taxonomy (NCBI): domain Eukaryota; kingdom Fungi; phylum Ascomycota; class Dothideomycetes; order Pleosporales; family Pleosporaceae; genus Paradendryphiella; species Paradendryphiella salina. The sequence continues at coordinate 44,540 of LR132126.1, read as the reverse complement.
CTTGTCGCGGTAGTCTTGTACGCTGTATTCGGCCGTTACATCAAGTCTTTGCGGCGGGACAAGGGAAAGCATGGAGAAGGGAAAGGGGAAATGAGGAAAAGCCATGGCTGGTGAAGGTTCAGAAACAGGCAATGAAAAACGAACTGACGTGCGAGTATAGGACTATCTCAAGTGTGAAAATTATCAACTACCTGAAGAGGTGCATGGATGCAAGAAACAATCTTTGGGAATCACTAATCCAAGCCATCTGACTGTGTACCACTGTTCATCTCCTGCTATTATGCACTCGTAGCAGCTACGCCACCTCGCAGAATTTGCGGTCTTGTACCAGTAATCTTGTCGTCCAAATCCGGCAATGAAAACTTCGGCCTGCGATACGTATACCCCACGAAAGCACCCTTCTTCCTGATCTCCATTACTGTGCGCCCAACATCCGGATCGCGGAGAAGCTTGTCGCGAGGCCTCTTCTTCTCTCTCTTACGTCGCTTCATGCTTTGAATTGAAGCGCAAAGTCCATAGGGTGCATGCACACCCAAATGTTGATGGACCTTTATGCCCTGCTGAACAAGGGACGTGGTGTCATCATCGTCGGATACAAGCCCTACCCCGACATCGGTCCGCTTTCCAAGGTCCTCGTAACTTGACGAGTCCAAATGATCAGATGCGCTCATGATCTCAGCTTCGTCGTCGAAATACTTGGTGATGGACTGACCACCGTGCACGCGAGGGACGAACGGCGGGCGCGTAATGTGCAATAGCGACCACTGTATGTTGCGGAAAAACGGGTGCGACTTGATGTCTTCCGCATCGTTAGGAAACACGATATGACCGGGAGCTGTATCCACGTTTCGATGGCGGCGCATGCCGTGGGCTTTATCACGGAGGATCCAGTCGTTCTCACGATACCGCGGAGCTGAAAGACGATCTTGTCTCTCCTCTAGTAGACGCATCATGAGGTCGATCGCATTGCGCGAGACAGGCATAAGAGGTACACGATCGATATTAGGACGGGCATATCGCTGATCCGACGAAAATCGCAGCCACCTGCGATGATCCTACAGGAGTTAGTGGTGGCTTTGGATAGGTTACCACTCTACATACAAGTATACGTGCTTTCGTCGCCGTTCGGTTATCGCAGAAGAAAGGCGTACGTCCGTAGAGACACTGCATCTATTAGCAAGATGAAAGGTCACGTTGTAGAGTGACATACCTCGTATAGTATTATGCCAATACTCCACCAGTCACAACGCCCATCGTAATTTTCGCCTCGAATGACTTCGGGTGCCATATACTGGCTAGTTCCCACGACGCTCTTCGCGAACTGGCGCCGTTGCTCACGGTTCAGCCAGTCGATGATAGGTCCGTTGGCAGTATCCTGTCGAGTCTGGTAACGGTTACGAGGTACCCTATTACCATTCATATGTTCCGTAGTCTCGCGTTCGTCATGTTGGCTTCTCTCTTCCTCCACGTCTTGTGCGTCGCCCTTGATATGTAAGTCCAAATCACGGAGAAGCCCATACCGTTGTTCATTGTAATAAGTCTGATTGTGGTTCCAGTGACCATCAAAGGCAAGTCCGAAGTCGGAGATCTTGAGGTGACCGGACGAGGTGATGAGGAAGTTATCAGGCTTCACGTCACGGTGGATCCAGTTCATCTTGTGTGCCTCTTCGATACACAGTATCATCTCAGCCAGATACCACTTGGCGACATTCTCATCCAGAATGTCCTCGCGAAGGAGCAAGCCGAGAAAATCGCCACCCATCATGTATTCCATGACTAAGTAGAGGTTGTGATTGTCTTGAAAGGCTGCAACCAAAGGTACCACCCATTGGGAGTTCTCCGAAGCGACCAGGAAATCCCGTTCTGCGCGAAGATGCCCCTCTTGGCTGTTGCGAAGCATGTCGGACTTTCTGATGACTTTCATGGCGAAAACCTGCTTTGGCCTGCGAATGAGTGTTGAGGGCTGGTCATCTTGCGGAGTTGACGATCCATCGAGGTACCCTACACCGTAGCTACTTCCTCGCAGGTTGCCGCAGTTGTTGCTCTTCTCACGGACAAGCCTGACGACACCAAAGCTTCCTTTGCCCAATACTCGGACGATGTCGTAATTGGAGGTGTGTACTCCCTTCATTGTCTGTCGAGCTAGGGTGTTCGATTTCATTACCCGCGTCTGACGTAGATGATGGGTTTCAGAGAGATACTATTCCTGTCTCTTGAAATGGCGTAGCTCGTTCGGCATAGCCATGGCGAAGAATTTACGCTCCATCTGCCGACGACGCATAGATCTTGGTGTAACCTTGGTAGAGAGGAGTTGATTGAAATATGACTCGGAGAAGACCTTCGCTGCCGCCGCTTTCTCTGTTGTTGCGATGGAGGGCTCACATACACGCGGCGTGTCTTGACAGGGGAAGACCAGAAATCGGGAAGGCAAGTTCTCGGTACCTGGCTCACAGAAGAGAGCAGGGGAGGTTTCGGTCACACGGCGGCCGTCCTGGGCACGGTGTGTTGTCTCGGCAGACAGTAGGACGCCTGAAGAAACAAAGGAGGTGGGTGCAGTTGACTGGCTTAGCCCGTTTGAGGGGAGGGAAGGTATCTCCGACATGAGGCATTCGGGCGAAGTTGTGGTTTGCTGACCTTCGCTCTGTTGTTTGAAGTGATTGGATTGGATCATAGGCCGAGATTTCAGTGTGGGTCGATGTACGACTGTGTCATTGTTCAATAGGACATTCGAGAGCTTGGTGGTGAGTTGTCTAGATAGATTTGGAGTCGACCAGCTTGTGGTCTTAGCTGTAGGAGGTGGCAGGCGTATCCCAAATACTGGCTCAAATTCGCTATCAAAAGTGGGGGCGTTAGCGAGTAATGATGTGGTGTCTGGGTCTAGGGTGAGAGCTGGTAGACTGATAGGTGCGTCAGATATACGAGGACACTGTAGGGAAGCATTTGAGTAGACTTTGGCGGCATTTTCGCATGGTGCATCATGCGTTTTGTTCATTGGCAAGTTGGTGCTGCCAGAGGCGGCCTCTGCAGAGCTTAGAGTAGAGCCTGATTATACTGTTAGATATAGTAGCTCAAAAGACAAGATCTGTGAGATGAATACTCTTGCCGTTCCGAAATATGGAGAAGATCTTGATGCTTCCGCGGCGTAGACGGGTGAATGTACGGCCAGCAGGAGTACTGGTACGTGCAGGTTGGTCCTTCGTGGATGCGCTGGAGTGAACCGCTGCGGATCGTTCAATGACACGAACTTTGCCCTTCTCGCGAGCTAGCTGTACCGGATGATGAACATCTTTCCTCTTCCGCGTCGGGACAAGAGACATCATCTCCTCAATTTTGGCGTTTCGATAATAGTGGGTGTTAGTAATGGACCAGAGTGACGATGCCGAATAGACACTACGCCTACAGAACAACGTTCATGTAGAGGACGCGGGGAGAGACACAGATGATGCAAGGTCTGGCTTGATGCTGTGAGCTAACTAGGGAGGGTGTTACCCACGCTGAGCAGGGAAAGCATGGCGGCGAGCAGGGAAAGCATGGCGGCGAGCAGGGAAAGCATCCTCAACCTGCACGGAAACAAGGGAGGCTGGAAGGGGGCACCTCGTGGTAGCAGGATACCCTGTGGTAGTCTTTTAAAGCCAGAACTATGAGGTCGTACCACCGAGTTACTCTATTCTGTCGACGAATTATATCGAAGCCCCGGTGGACACAAAGGGTTGACTCTTCATCTGTGTCGCAATGCCGCGCCAGGGATCGCCGCCAACGTGACCGTCAGCCCTTTCCACAGATGGGCGTAGCGTATCTGTCAGCTGTAGGCAACCGAAAAGTGCCAGCACATCTCGTGACGAAAAGCTGGGTTTTAAACCTTGAAAGGGTCGCATGATCAGGAGACTCATCATGATTTGACGATCAAGGAAAGCTTCTCCGATTAGATGGTTTGAGCCCCATTCTACTGCTCTGTCGCTTCATCTTCTCAGTCTGTTTTGGTCTTCGCTATCTTCATCTTGACAGCGCCAAATGTATTGAAGCCGGAATACTACACGTCTTGATTGTCTACAGGTTGAGGTGCATCCGTCCTGGCCCGCCTTCCTCGGCTGTGGCGCCGTTATCGCTTATCGCAACATTCACACCTCCGTCTCCATCACGTCACCTGCCCACCCGCAACAACCTTCAAAAGGCCTCGCTGGCCTCGCTGGCGGGCTTTGTGTTGTTCGTCTGATCAGTTTCGATATTGCGCTCCTGTAAGAGCGCTTCTATACTTGATACCGTGTTGACGCGACCCCAGCACAGAGTGGGGTTCCGTCACGTCCCTCAATTCACAGCGTCATCTCGTCGGAACATTACCGAATATTTAAACGAAGCTCCTCGTGGATCTCATCCCAAAACAAACTTCGGAGCTGACTCGATTTACATTTGAATCGCTTTGGAAAGACTTCTTTTTTGAGAAGCACCCACATCTGATTTGAGTTTCAGAACTCGACGACCGCGACGCGTCTCTACGTGATAGGCACGAATCGTCCATTCGATCTGAAACAGACACCAAAGAAAACCTGTATTGACTCATATCTACTTCATAATAGCACACCATGCCGAACTCGCCAACGTCACCCTTTCCCCTCTATCTCTTCCCTAGTCTTCCTTTCCGCCGGCGGCGAAGCTCGGCAATCAGCGATACTACCAGCTCAACTGTATCACCATCTTCGTCCCCACCACAGCCAACCTCGTTCCTGACCACACGACCGACTGCACACCTTTGTTGTCAGAAATGCCTTGCCGATCTGATTCCCACGTCGTCGATTATCAGCAAGGGCTTCACTGGTAGACATGGTAGAGCATATCTTGTCAACCCACCATCGTCGTCTAGTTTTCTTCAAGGTGGAAGCACTCCCCCGGCCGGCTTCACAGCTGGTGATTTGCCGAATACACTCACGCACAAGCCCCAACCTCGGCAGCTAGTCACGGGTGCGCATACCGTGTCTGATATCAGCTGTCGCAGCTGCGGTAGCGTACTAGGCTGGAAGTATGTTGATGCTGCCGAAGATACCCAAAAGTACAAGGTCGGAAAATTCATCTTGGAAACCAAGAGGACCGTCAAGGGGGCGGAATGGGATCAAGATGTAGAGGAAGAGAATGACGATATGATAGTGGAAAGCAAAGATGGAGACATCGAGTTTGACTCTCAGGACGAAGACGAATGTGAGGATCTGTTTAGTGGTACCTGGACCCCCAAACTTGCAGCAAAGAGAAGGAAACGCCTTGCCTACCCCCACGTTGATCTCTCGGCTTAAAGCGACTAGCCCTTTTGCAGCGACCCATAACCTTCAGCACCAAGGACGCTGGGGCAGTTGCCAGACTACACATCACGATACATCATATACCCCGAAAGATACCCACGTAACCCCCGATTTATGACTTATGATACCCGGAACGGCGCTTGATTAGGTGTATCGCTTTGCTTTTATGGGTCAAAGGAAGCTTCCAATGTACCTAGTATACACGAGAAAGAGACGTATGGCCGGCCTACCCACACATTGTACTACAACTTCGCACCCACTCGTTTTCCTTCTTGTGCATTCTCGTAGCTCACCTTTCCCACTTCAGCTACCTGACCTCCCTTCTCAGGATCCCACCCAGCAATTAGATCCTCGACGACATTAGTCTCATCCTGTCCCCATACCAAACCACCCACAGTCTCAAACTCACCCCCCTCCTGCTTTTGTCTCAGCACGCGGTAAGTCGGTACACCACAAAGACCAAGTTCCTTGGCCTCTGCAGTAAGAGCACGAAGCTTTGCCTTTATAGCAGGGCCATTTGCACGCGCAATGAGGTCAGCGCCGTCGTATCCTGCTTCATCAAGAACAGAACGGAGGACAGAGTCATCCGAGGCATTCTTGTTCTGCTCCCAACACGCTGAAACTACGTTATGGTTAGCCTTTGTATCTTCATGTTCCTGTCCGCCCCAGTACCCCAGTGAAGCAAGCAACAAAGAAACGGAAAAGGTGGAAGGAGAAAATGGGACTTACACAACGTCCGCGTGGTTTCGGGCTCCACAATCCCCACTCTCAGCACAGTCGGTGTCCGTATAGGAAAAGTATCTGTCCAGTAAAATTTAATCTCGCCATCTTTTCCTCCCTCCTGCGCACCAACCGCATTCCACCACCTCGTCCAATCCGCATGATCGCGTCTCGACCACGCCATTTTTGCCGCACTGATAGCCGTCATGGGCAGATTTGGAGCACCGATTTCGCGAAACAGGATCCCGAGTAAGAAAGGCTTCAGCACGATTTCCAACTGAGGGCCGAATGTGCGCTGCAAGCGCGCGAGATGAGTGTAACCAAGAAAAGCCCAGGGAGAAGAGAAGTCGAACCAAAATTCAAGTTTGACACGGTTGGTGAGTGTGTTGGAGGGAGTGCAGCGCGGCATCAGGCTTCTGAGATGGGGGACTCTGGTCCATGGGTCTGCCGCAACAGCGGCAGTAGAAGCAGAGGGAGAGGGAGAAGAAGACAGGCTGCGTAACGTAGCCTCAACGAAATGCATACGATCCTGACCCCAGAAGAACCTTCCTCTCTCTTCTTCCCTCTCTTGATTGTCCCCCCCAACCCCTGGGATCCAGAACCCAGGCACCCCAAACGCGCCCCTATTGATTGCCTCATCCGTTGCATCCGCCAACTCTTTCCTCGCGTCTTGATCCTCGAAACAATGCGCATCCAACCCTTCAACCCCACATTCTGCTGCAATCCCCAGTAAAACAGCATCGTCATTGACATCCCTGCCCTCGACCCAATAAGCCTGGAACAGCGCATCCGTCAACACAGCCCTCTTTGCCTGATCTCGCACGCAATACAGCAATCTGAGCGCATTCACTGTTTTGCGCGGATGCTGTGGCGGGGGATTGTATTTAATTTGGTATCGGTTTAATGTGCGCTGCATCCCTTTGGCCGTGACGGCTTTCTTGGCAGAGTTGAAGACGTCGCTTGCGCTGCCGCCGGCGCCTTGAGGCGCGGCTGTGGCGCGATAGATGGCGCCGAGGAGCACGGGACGGTAGATGAGTGTTGTGTTTGTGCGGTGGGCGAGGGCGCGCACGCGTGTAGAGGCTATGTAAGCAAATGGACAGGAGATGTCGTAGTTGAAGACTAGGCTTGGCGGGGATGGGGTGGACGCCATGGTGGGAGGTTGGAGGAAATTTGGTTTTACAGGGTGCGTGAAGGAAGATGAGTTGATATGGAAGTTAAGTAAAGGTTGTGTAGGAAGACGCCTGTAAGCTAACATGCGCGTAGTCAGCAATACTATGAATGAGTCTCGGTATACGACAAAGGTTACGGGTGGGGTAAGTACAACTGCAATGTACAGCCGAGGTTCAACTTGAAACAACAGCTGCTTAGACTGCCTCGCTCATTAGGATCACCGTGTTCATCGCAATAGTAAAACATGTTTCGTAGTCTACATTCGATTCTAGATAATCGTGCGTAATCTAATCTACACCTGATTTTTCTAAACATGCCACAACCAGTCTAGCCTCTTCGGTCTAAGCATATTGAAAAGTCGTCCTGCAGAGCGGGCAGCTTGAACCATCGCTAGACTTGAACCACTTGAACAAGCAAACGCCATGGAACAAGTTCTTGCAAGTCACGCACTTCTTGTCCGGCAATTTCCTGTCTGAACCAACGATGCTGTAACAAATCGAGCATTCACTCTGTCCCTTCAGCGCGCCATCTACGTTCCTCTTGAATGTAGTCAGCGCATCGATGAGGGAGCCGTTGAAGATGGTAATCGCGCCCAAGGAAGTCCGAAGCCAAGATTGCCATTTCGTTTCATTGACGGCGACACGGTTGAGGCCTTCTATGTGCGCGTTGGCGAGAGGGAAAGCAGCAGGAAGTGAAATGCGCATTGCCATTGTCTGTTCATCGACGATGTAGGACGCTGTTATTTCACGGGCGCGGGACACAACCTTGACCGTGAAGGGGGAGTCAGGCTCAGCAGCAGCTTGCTCTTCGGACCACTTGGTGACGGCATCGAGGGCGGCGACAATCACGGGTTGAGAAACATGCCTCTCCGTCCACGGTTCAAGTGAGACAACTAAGGCTCGCGATTTGCAGTTCTTGAACCACGTCTTTGTGAGCGAAGGGATATCGCGAAGGCACAAAAAGTACAAATGCGTCAATAGCCATTGAAGGTCCCGTTTAGGAGGCTCAGCATCCGGTTCGTATGCCGTGATATCAAGCTTCGAAACGTCGACCGGCCTGTTGTGCGCATGACCAAGGAAGTCGAATGTGAAGTCGAGTAAGCCTGGAAGGTAGTCGCCCTCTCGAATATGCTCGATGTAGTCGTTCTTCACTTTGAAGGATGCATGCTCAAGGTGATCAAACACCAATCTCCAGCTGAGAAGGTAGCCACGAAGCGATAAGGGCACACTTCTTTCAAAGTTCGCATCGGCCAATGCCGACACGGTAGGGGCATCGATAATGAGAGAAAGAAGTTCTTCTGGTAGACGAGCGGTTGACTTCTCCAGTGCTGCGTCGATGGAAACTTGCTCTTGAGCTGCAGGAATCTGCTTGTGCAGAATATCGAAGGCAGTTTGTTGGACAGGCTGAGACTCCACGTACAACAACGGGAAAAGCTCCTCAGTCGACTCAAGATTATTCAGCGATACCTTGGATATTTGGCGCGCCAGCACATCATTCACCATCTTGAGCGGCTGATGGAACTCGTCGGGGAAGTGCTGTGAATGCTTTAGTATGTTAATTAGTCCATCCGCAACCGGCTGCTCCGTCTCCTTCCAGGCATCGACGAGATCATCGTTTGGCTCTTCAGCCTGAGCAAGGGTGCGGAGCTGGGCATACAGCTTGAGGGATGCATGTACGAGAGGTATTGGACTGTCCATGCCCGATTCGTTCGTCTCCAATTCTGCCGTGGCAGACCACAACGCGGCAAGCGCATGGAGAATATCGCTCCACTGATCACCGTATCGGTCGCTTATTACCGGAAGCAGTACTGTTAGTGAGCGACATAACTCTGCCTTGATTGGTTGCGTGACCGGACCTTCCTGAAGCCATGCAACTACATGGTTTATGAAGAGTAGCACGCGATGCTTGGCGCTTTCTTCCACAAATTCATCTTGGGTCAAGACGCTGTTCAATTGGATCAGGCTCTGGAGAGCTTCTTTTGGTTTCTCCTCAATATCCAGGCCTGTCAGGTCGGCAAGGATTTCGCTGCACATTCTTTGGCAGGTTCTGGAGGCAGTTAATGGCTCCTTGAAGGCATTCAACAATCCCAAAAGCTGGAAGATGTTTGCAGACTTTCGCGTGCCCTTGAGTTTGTCTTGGAGTTGAGCAGTCTGAGCGTTCTTCCAGCCAGCAATTTCGACCGCACCTGCGATCAGCTCGCTATATGTCCGCGCATAGTAATACGTTGGAGCACTTGTATCAACGCTGATGTTCGACAAGAGTGTGTTGGCCCAAGCCCATAGGGAAGCATCGGCATTGTCGTCCGTCCAGGTAGCGGCTAGTGTTTTCAGTTCCTGTGTGACTAGAGACTGCGCATCGGACACAAAAGTCATTGCGTCAGCTTCTACATCCGAATCATAGTGTGCCCAAAAGCCATTTGCGCCAGCAAGGCCAAGGTTATCATCCGCAAGTTGTACGGCGACTGCGATGTTTCGAAGATAGATATCTCGAAGCTCAGACGGGACCATGCTGATAGAGAAAAGATCGGGATGCTTGAAAAGACGGGTCACATATTGAGTGATCCTGTAGGCGACAGAGTAGCCATCAACGTCTTGAGGCATGTTGGCAATCTTCAATGGTGACTGATCGGATGTCACTAGGTAGACGGCACCACCAAGGGGATTGGTGATGGCCAGTGAAGACTTAGGTGCAGCATTGAAGAAAGGCTCGAGGGCTGCGTTCCAATCGTCAATTTTAGGGAAGACTTTAGAGACTTGATCCCAGTCGCCGCCCGCCTTGACGGATTGTTTGGCTAAATCGACAAGGGTTTCAATTGAAACCGATGTTGAAGTAGCATTTCGCAGGCCCTGTTGGATGAGATCGTACATCGACTGTTTGGAATCGGAACCCGAAGATAGTATGGTCTGAATAGATGCGTTGACAGCCGTAGCGCCTTGTGCGACTTCATCGTTCGGTGATTCAGAAGCGAGAAGCAGTCCCTGGAGAAGACCCGAGCCTTGTGGTCTAGCAAGGAACTCGCGAAGCATGGAAGGGCTGACCTTAACGATATGGCGGAGACCTTGCAACGAGTATGGGGCCTGTTGTGAAATTGAGAGTGTCTCTGTCATGTAAGATAGAACACCATCTATGGTCTCGGGAGACAGTATCTTCGCCGGCGACTGAAGCATACGATTGAAGGAATCCCACTCCGCCGAGCCTTCTACAGCCTCATGCACGTTCGCAATGATGTAATTTTGCAACTCAGAGTCCGAAGTTGCAAGATCGAAGTCCGATGGTATCCGAGACGACGTAAGAATAGACTCAAGTACCTTAGTCTTGGTCGGTGAGTCAGTTTCCTTAAGAATAGTCTTCAGGCACGCGCTCCATGCGTCATTGAAAATAGCACTATCCGACTTGGAGTACAATATGTCGATCAGGTATAAAGACGAAGGCGACAATACCAAGGCTGGCAAGTCTTGCTGAATGAAATTTTCGAGGTCCTGCTCCACCTCAGTCGATGAGATCAGCGCAGGGTTACGCTTGAGGAGGCCTGCGATGGCGCCTGCTGCGCTATAAGGTTTGCCGTTCCTGTTCTTGAGCACTTGGAGAGCTTCTGCTACTATCAAAGTACATGTTTTTGCTAGGACAGGTTGCAATGGCGCTAGAGTCTCAATCTTGAGCGCTTGATCTTGCACAGCCGCAAATCGCGTCGCGTGTTGCACGACACTCGTTTGAGACTTCTCATGGTCTTTTGACTGCTCTGGGGCTGAGGTCTTGATAGCCTGGATGAGGTCTTGTGCAAATTCGGGCCATTGTTCCCGGAGTACCAAAACCATGCCTTCAATGTCGAGTGCTTTTGTCAACAAGCCTGCAGCATTAGATGGTATGGCCCAGTGTGAAGTCTCCAATGTCGGGCGTAGATACTGCGCGAGGATCGGCATCACCATTTCTCTGAGAAGCTTTGTCTTCTCCGACTCTGCCAATCGCTGACTGAGAAGGCAGCTTATCTCTAGGTAAGCACCAAAGGCGGCATCGTGGGTGTATTTGGGCTCGTCTTTGCGCACAATACCTCCATGGACGGCATTCAATAGTTCCGCACTATCTGTGTCGTGCTCTGGCAAAACTTCCTTTGGGAGGACCTTGAACAATCCAGTCAACCGAGCCCAGAACTCTCGCGGTCCAAGCTGAGATCCTTTCTTTAGGAATTGCCTCAGGCGCCTATCAACAGCTGTTTTGCTTGAGTAGTCACCTGTCCACACGGTGGGATGTTTAGAAGTGAGAAGAGTCAGTGTTCCGACGTAATCGCTGACAGAACCAGTCTGATCAGAGTTCAGCGCCTCAGCCAAATAGGCCTTGCTAACCGTCTTCAAGTTCTGCTGGATGGCAGCATCCTCTTTCGCTAAACAAGTTTGGAGGAGACGATGCACTGAGCGCCGTATACCAGCATCGTTGTAGGAAGAGAAATCCCACAGTTTCTTGTCCCCGAGGAGACTTTCATAATCGGCTTGATACTTCGAGAGCTCTTCGGGCTGAAGGTTGGCCAGTAAACTACCTAGTAGGGATACGCAGGCCGAGATGACGCGGCTGTACTTTGCTTCAGCATCATCCTTGGTGACGGTCCTTTCATCGCTGAGAGTGGTCGGACTCTCCTTGTCGATTGCGTCGCGACAGTATTCTAATATGGGTTGTTGATAAATCTTGCGGATACTCTGCAATTTCTCGGGGGTGTTGAAGACTTGTTTCAGAGAGGTCTGTGTTGCTTCTACTACAGACCGATCGCTATCGTACAGACCGCATAGCCATGCTGAGACGCTCTTGGGCATGTATTTGGCTATGCGCTTGCCGGCAGCCACTGCGAATTGGCCGTGTAGGAGGTGGGCATTTTGGCGAACCGCTTTCGCATTGTCGATCGACGTCCGTGGATATATCTTGATCCATGCCTCAAGCAGACCTTCCTCTACTGGGCTTTGGAGTGATGCGACGTGGGCTTGTATATCTTCTAGCGCCTTCGCCTTAGTTGTGCTGTCTTTCTTGGAGAGGTTTCTGAAGTAGACGACGACGTTCGGATCGGAGACGGCAGAAAGATCTGGAGGTTCGGATACGTAAGATAGCGGTGATGAGCTCGCGCCGAACGCAGGAGATGCGCCTCCGAATGCACCAAAGCTTGTTGTAGTGGCGGCCCGCGCGCTGCTCGCCTGTGCTTTCGCTGTACGCTTCGACATGACGCCCAATTGTGCGTACGAGACGTAAAGGTAGCGTGGAAATGCTGAAAGTGTGACTACCCAGCTTCTCGATACGGAAAGGGCAGCCTGCACAGGCAGTGTATGAGGGGACGGTGGTTGTGGTCGAGCAGGTGGGGGTTGTGTGACTGGGTTACCAGCCTATTTCGAAGACGTTTGCGCCAAACTATCTGGAGTTGTTTCGAGAAGCAGTCGGGGAATGTGGGAAACTGTATGATACAGTGGAACTGACTGCAGTTATACAAAAAAAATGGAAAGAAAGCTCCAAGTCAAATGGCACGGCCACCGAAGACGGGAATTGTGAAATGTCGAGACAATGCGGCTCTACCTGATGACGGCACCAACTCGTGGGCAGGCGGAAGACGGTGGGGCAGAGCAAGGGCGTATCCCTGTACACGGCTAGATCAAATCGGTGCTTAGCGCATTCCGCCGACATCGAACTTCGTCTGGAGGCAACGCCCAAGCTTACCTGAACTTTGTTTCATCAACACTCCTCCGCCACGACAGCAACCCGCGCGGGCGGTGGATTATTATCATGAAGTTCTATATTGACAACCTTCCAGTGCTATTCCCATACCCTCGGGTATACCCTGAACAATATGCCTACATGTGCGATCTCAAGCGTACCCTGGACCAAGGCGGTCACTGCGTCCTTGAGATGCCTTCAGGCACGGGTAAAACCGTGTCTCTACTCTCGCTTATCGTCGCTTACCAGCAGCACTATCCTGAAAAACGGAAGCTGATCTACTGTTCGCGTACCATGTCTGAGATTGAAAAGGCTTTGGCCGAGTTGAAGGCGTTGATGAAGTATCGAACCACCGAGTTAGGGTATGAGGAGGAATTTCGGGGCCTTGGATTGACGAGCCGAAAGAATCTATGCCTGCATCCCTCGGTCAAGCGGGAGAAGAGTGGGAGCGTAGTAGATGCGCGATGTCGCAGCTTGACTGCAGGCTTTGTCAAGGAAAAGAAAGAACGCGGCGAAGACGTCGAGCTCTGCGTCTATCACGAGAATCTGGACTTACTAGAGCCACACAACCTCATTCCACCCGGTGTATGGACCTTTGATGGCATGCTGAAGTATGGCGAGCAACAGAAGCAATGTCCCTACTTTACCGCCCGGCGAATGATGCCCTTCTGCAACGTCATCATTTACTCATATCATTACTTGCTGGATCCCAAGATTGCAGACAGAGTGTCAAAAGAGCTATCAAAAGACTGCATTGTAGTCTTTGACGAGGCCCATAACATCGATAACGTATGCATCGAGTCTCTTAGCATCGACTTAACAGAGGATGTACTACGAAAAGCAACCAAAGGTGTCAACAATCTCGACCGTAAAATTACGGACATGAAGAGTAGCGATGCAGAAAAACTACAAAACGAATACGCAAAGCTAGTCGAAGGTCTTCGAGCTGCCGACGAAGCGCGGAACGAAGAAGCCTTCATGGCAAACCCAGCCCTCCCAGATGATCTCCTCACAGAAGCTGTACCCGGTAACATACGGCGAGCTGAACACTTCGTCGCTTTCCTAAAGCGCTTCATCGAATACCTCAAAACACGTATGAAGGTCCTCAACGTCGTTGCAGATACACCACCAGAGTTCCTCAAGCATCTGAAGGACTTGACATTCATTGAGCGGAAACCGCTTAGGTTCTGCGCTGAACGATTGACCTCTCTCGTCCGGACACTCGAGCTCACCAACATCGAAGACTTTCAGCCTCTCCAGGACGTTGCTACTTTCGCGACGCTAGTGGCTACCTATGAAACTGGCTTTCTCTTGATAATCGAGCCCTTTGAATCCGCGACAGCCACAGTACCGAACCCCGTCTTACACCTGACATGCCTGGACGCTGCAATAGCCATCAAGCCTGTTTTCGAGCGCTTCTACTCCGTCATCGTTACCTCCGGAACCATGTCACCCCTCGACATGTACCCTCGCATGCTGAATTTCAACACCGTCGTCCAAGAATCCTTCACCATGACACTAACGCGAAAGTCATTCCTACCCATGATAGTCGACCGCGGCAACGACCAGAACCAAGTCACATCGCAATTCGAGCACCGCAACGATCTGCAAGTGCAGCGAAACTTTGGCAACCTACTCATCGAATTCTGCAAGCTGACTCCAGACGGCGTGGTCGTGTTCTTCCCATCCTATCTCTACATGGAAAGCATCATTTCAGCATGGCAGGGCATGGAAATCCTCGACACAGTCTGGAAATACAAGCTTATCCTCGTCGAAACGCCCGACGCCCAGGAAACCGCGCTTGCATTGGAAACCTTCCGCACAGCATGCAACAACGGCCGCGGCGCCGTCCTGCTCTGCGTCGCCCGAGGCAAAGTAAGCGAAGGAATCGATTTCGATCACCACTACGGCCGCGCCGTACTCTGCATGGGCGTGCCGTACCAATACACCGAGTCGCGTATCCTGAAAGCGCGCCTGGAATTCCTCCGCGAAACCTACCGCATCAAGGAAGCAGATTTCCTTTCCTTCGACGCCATGCGCCATGCTGCACAGTGCCTCGGTCGCGTCATCCGTGGCAAAGACGACTACGGTATCATGGTCCTGGCAGACAAGCGCTTCAACAAGAAACAAACCCAACTCCCCAAATGGATCCAGCAGGGCCTCGACGCAAAGAGCACCAAACTTTCCATTGACCAGGCTGTTGGCGCTGCTAAGAACTTCCTCAAGGATATGAGTGTGCCGTGGAGTAGGGCCGAGCAGGAGGGTCATTCATCGTGGAGTCTGGAGGACCTTGAAGCTCATCAGAGGAAGAAAGAGTTGCATGGTATCAGTGGGACTGACAACCCGGCTATGCGCGCGCTGGAGGGGAGGGCGGAGGTGGAGCGTATGGAGGGTGATGGCGAGGGAGATGAGTTTGGGGGTGGGGCGGATGTCGATGCCGTAATGGCGGATTTGGCTGAGGTCGATGGTTAGGACTCTGAACGTGCTATAGCGCGCAAAAGAAAGTACGCTCATATGGACGGTGGCATTAGTAAAGTCGTCAGAGATAAGAGGCGTTTTGTGTCTCAGTTTTAGAAATGGAGTTTGTAATTTGGGGTGCATTGCTTGCCGGGTACGGGCAGTACGAGTAATTAGAATAGAAGCAACTCTGAATCATTTGGCTTCGAAAGTTTGATTCATAAGTACTTGTGAATAAGAGGGGAGTATAGTAAGACGTTGTTTCGAGAGACAAAATTCGCATTGAATCAACTAGTTATTGGAGGGATGAGCGCCCTGCTAACAAACGTATACACGAACGACAAAGGCAGTCCGTACACCGAAGCTCGCAGACCCCAACTCCATGCATATTGCTTAGGGAAGAAAAGAATGTCACCCGTATCCGAAGACCTTACTCCATGCGTAGCGTCCGAAAAAACCAAACGTTCATACCACTGCTATACTGTAGCGAGAGTTGTATCTTCTCTATATTTCCATATCCATGAACAACCACTTGTCGCTAGTCAACTCCTCGCCCTGGCTGAACTCATCGAGCGTTGTGAGCCCGAAGCCAATCCAGCCGAGGTCCTTTGTCAGGTTATTGCGAGCTACTTGGTCGGTTTGGCGGTCGATGCAGAGGACCAGGCGACTGCAGGAGAAGTGGTGAACCTCGCAGAGTTCCATGAGCGCCATCAGTCTGTTGAATGTTAGTGTATGCGCAGGCGCAGCGGAGGGACAGGTAGATGACTTACCCAGCTTTGAGATCTCCGCTCATGGCAGCTTCATCAAAAAAGACAAACATGGCCCTCTCTTCTTCCTTCTCAGCAATAAAGCCGCGAAACCTGATACCACCGACGTAATCCCACATCTCAATGTAGTCTGTGATCGCGCCCTTCTCCTCCTCAAAGCGTACCATTTCAGGCGTAGCAGATTCAGTCGAAGAGTCCGAGTAGCGACGAGCATCGATGCCGTAGTCATTGGTAATAGCGGTAGTTGCAGTCGTAGTGTTATTGTATGGCATACCCATCACTAGCGAGTCCTGGCGGTGCTGGCTCCCCTCACCTAGGAAAACAGATCGCAGTGTCTCGCAGAAGAGTCTCTCACACTCTTCCGTGATGGTGTATGCTGCCCCCCCTCTGCGCGCCTTACCGCTCTTGGCGGTAGATGCGTTTCTGGCAGCGAGGGGGGGACTTGAAGGGGGTGATGGAATTCCCTAGGAAATCGTTAGCATTGATTTGCAATTGAGATGCGCCTCCCGAATCGACTTACCGAGCTGACCTCAGGAACACCACCCAGCCCCGGAAGACGGGGTAGTGGAGTAATGAAAGCCTTGAAGGCTCGCGGTGGATGCGTTTACCGCATAGCAGCTAGCGCGGATGTTGCCAGCGGACGAGTACGAGTGAATGCTACTATTACTACTCATACTACTACTGCTTCGTTTCGACATCGCCATTGCTAGAGTATTGCCACGGTTGAAACGGGCAGTATTAGGAAAGATTGATGATGTCTCGAGGACGGAGATGCTAGGGGCTGTTCGCTGGATTGGGGGCGTTGGAGGCGTTGGTTGGTGTAACCGAGGGCTGATGTGTAGGATGAGGTGAGGCAAGAACGGAAGATGAAAGAGGAGTTGGGCTAAAGCAAAGTGGGGTCTTTGGGCTCGTGCGTGTGCATGGCTGTGTAACTGGCCAGCTACTAGCGCTAGAATCTTCCGCAATTTCGGGTACCTCGGCCAGCCGAAGAGAGGACCTTGAATGAAAATCGCAAACGTCGTTGCGAACTTGCATGTCCCATAGTCGGGAAACAAAATTTTCAGCCCAAGGAGAAAACTCCGGTAAGAAGTGGGCTGACCGTCGCACTACCAGTCATTACAGTCAATGGAGTTGGGCAAACACAGGGCGCTTTGCTGAAATCTCATGTATTACTACACACCGATGTCTTCGCCAGCCTGAACACCATAACTTTTGGAAATAGCTTCCTCAGCGAAATTTCATCCTTTGGCAACATCGCCTCGCTATATCTCATACAGATGATCCATGAAAAAAGACATTGGCGAAGAGGACTGAGGGATCCTTCCTCCTTGCACTTGTCTATCGAAACAACCCAGACTATGCAAGTCGAATATCTCAGACAACACGCTATGCATACGTAAAGCAGACTGAAAAGGAAAGAGGAAAAACACGCCAACGCACGCAGGATAGCGGAGTCCTGCACACGAGTGGAGCCGGATCCTGGCGTTACACAGAGACGAAGTGGGCCCGTTGCGAGTAGCCGGACCCAATGCAATCATTCAGTCAAGTGTTTAGCTGACCGAGATGCACTTGATGTCGAAGATCAAGTCAGAGTTGGGAGGGATGTCCGGGGGAGCACCCCTCTTGCCGTATGCCATCGCAGCGGGGATGGTAAGACGACGCTCGCCGCCGGGAGTCATACCAGCGACACCGACGTCCCATCCCTTGATGACTTCACCAATACCGAGCTTGAAAGCAAAAGGCTTGCCCTTCTTGTTGGCTGTGCGATTGTCAGTATGAGCTCGTAGAGTAAGATAGGGCTACAACTCACAGTCAAAAACCTTGCCGTTCTTCAACTTTCCAATGTAACGCATCTCGACGCGGTCGCCCTTTTTGGCGGCCTTGCCCTTGCCGTCCTTCTTGTCGTCGACAGTGACACCGCTGACGTTGCGGGGTCCCTTGGCGGCCTCCTTCTTTGCCTCTGGCTTAGGCGCATCGATCTTGGGGGAGCCAGTTGGACCCTGCTCGAGGTTCTTAGCGAACTGAACCTTCTTCTTGTCGCTGCTGGGGGCATCGTTCTTCTCAACCTTTTCAGCCTTCTTCGCAGGCTCTGCGGCGCCAGCAACAGCTTGGCCATCGTTCTTCTTCAACTTCTTCGCTTGCTTCTTGCTGAGCTTAGCATCACCGTTGGTCTTGCTGATCAAGTCATCCAAGGTGGCATCATCCTCGGACTCAGCAGCACGCTTCTTGCTCTTCTTGCCAGCGTCAACAAGCTTGGGAGCCTCCTCGTCACTATCGACCTCGGTAATCCTGGGGTCATTCATGCCATCAAGCTCGTCATCCTCAGACTCGTCCATGCCGTCGAGCTCATCCTCGTCGGGAGACAGGTCGTAACCAAGCTCGTCAAGGCCGTCATCCTCTTCATCCTCGCTGTCGTCCTCCTCGGGGAACGCAACGTAGTTACCGGTGACGTAGACATCGTGAGTGCCGCTGACACAGAGGTAGACTTCCTCGCCCTCACGGACAGTGATGTCGAGAGGTTGCTGGTAGTGCTACGCTACTGTTAGTGGAGGCCTAGTAAAGTTCATGACGGGTGGTAATACCTTCTCGGGGTCAAGTGTGCAGAGGACGAGCTCCTCAGGCTCGTCATCCTCGTCATCCTCACTGTCTTCATCGTCGTCATCGTCGTCGTCGCTCATGTCGTCGTCGGTGACCTTGGCTTTGCCCTTGGCCTTTCCCTTGGCACCGTTGGTCAGGCCATCGATGTCCATATCGTCGGCCTCAAGCTCCTCTTGCATCTTCTTGGCCAGGGCAGCCTGCTTGGCCTTCTTTGACTTGACGGGGTCGCTAGGGCCACCATTCTTCTCGTCCTCGCTGTCGTCCTCATCGGACATGTCAGAGTCGGCCTCAGGGAGCGCACCGGCCGCACGCAGACGAGCAGCAATCTCCTCGATGTCACCCTCCTCATAGTCCTCGTCATCGTCGTCATCGTCAAAGTCCATGGGAACACGGATGAGCTTCAAGGTAGCGCGAGCATGCTTGTGGTCCTCGTCGATTTGGGGCTCCGCATCTGGGTCGATAGCGGCCATGGTAATCCTGAACTAGTCCAAATCAGCAAAAAGTTGCGAATGCGACAGATTTGTATAAGGAGAATAAGAAGTGCAGCGCAGCGTGGCCGATTGGTACAAAACGCAGACAGCGGCTTGAGTAGACTTACAGTAGCAGACTGGTCGTCAGCAGCGAGGATGGGAATGCCTCCAGCCGGAATGCGACGTCCGTAGACGCCAACAGGAATAGCGGACGACATGTTGAAAATTGTCGCAAATGAATAACACAATGTATAGGGGGTTTTACTGAGTGTTTCTCAGTTGTGGAAGTGTTCTTTGCTCAGGGAATTACACAGCTCGAGGACAGCTGGTAGAGCAGGATGATAGCGAAAAACGAGAAACTTGAGAGCAGCGGCCTCGAGAGGTAGAAAAAGTTCGCCAAGGCCTGCAGCTTTCTCTTAGCGCCCCTTCACCGCCGGCAGAACGATCCACTTAGCACTGCTAGCGTGACAGAATCGCGGTGTTACGCGCCACACCACGCGCACTTCCCTATCCCCAATGCGCACATCGAAATGCACCGGCCCGGATACGCTCGCGACGCTCAACCATGAGTCCGGCCTCGATGAACGCTCTCGACCCGCCGAACCTACACCACCATGGGCTCCCGTCTAGAGAAGAACTCTGAGTCAGTCCGCAAGCGCATTGCCAGCCACCAGTTTGACGGCGAAGATGGAGAAGAGTACCAAGGCTCGACATTTGGAGGCTTTACTGACTACTTTCGACGGAAGAAGATAAAATTACAGAATCTGGATGCGGATATCCGATCTCAAGCAGGCGACAAGCCTCAGATCTTCAAAGGGATCGTGGCCCACGTCAACGGCTACACCCAGCCATCGCTGAACGACCTGCACACACTCATAGTCCAACATGGCGGGGGGTTTATGCAGTACCTCGACGGAAAGACTACTGTGACGCACATTATCGCCAGCAGCCTCACGCCCAAGAAGGCCGTCGAGTTCCGGAGATACCGCATCGTAAAGCCGGCATGGGTGGTGGACAGCATGAAGGCAGGGCGGTTGTTACCATGGAACGAATACCGCGTAATCGACGAGGGCGAGAAGCAGAACGTGCTGGCATTCGACAAAGGCAGCATCACTGCCAAAGCAAACGTCAAAGCAAAGGGTTATCGAGACCAGACGGACGCCAGTTGGTACACCACCCAGTTGAGAGGCAGCCAGGCTGGACCGTCTAGCACACCAACACCGTCCAGTACTATGCGCTCGCGCTTCTCTGAGGAGAAGCAACGGCTTCCTACACTCGAAGACGACATAGAAGATCTCCCCCCTTCCCGCCAGCCTGAGAGTCTACCCCACCCACCTGCATCCGAAAAACCTAGTAAAACCAGAAAGCTGATCACGTCGCCCAAGACGAGCCCTTCGCTGGCTTCAGTTGAGACTGACAATCGCGAGAGTGGTTTATATGATAGTCTTTATGCCGATCCAAGTCCTCCCGCAGCTCCACACTCGTGCCCTAGTGATGAAATCGAGGAAGAAGCTATACGAGCACCCGCCCAACCAAATGTTTCGGCGCGTAAAAACAGGGCGCTGACGGCTGAAGAACACAACGCAATTCTCCTTCGTGAGCCCAACATTCGTCGGTCCACCGTCGTAGATCCGAACTTCCTAGAGCAGTACTACCGGGAGTCCCGCTTACATCACCTATCTACCTGGAAAGCAGACCTTAAGGCTCAACTCCAGGCTATGGCAAGTGAGAAGACTTCGTCACAAAGGGCGATGCAGAAACGCGCACCCGGTGCCCGGCGATACATCCTACACGTTGACTTTGACAGCTTTTTCGCTGCAGTCAGTCTAAAGAAACACCCTGAATACAAAGACAAACCGGCTGTGGTAGCCCACGGACAAGGGAACGGATCAGAAATCGCAAGCTGCAACTACCCAGCGCGCACATATGGTGTCAAGAACGGGATGTGGATGAAGCGAGCGCAAGAATTGTGTCCAGACCTCAAAATCTTACCCTATGATTTTCCGGCTTATGAAGAAACCAGTCGTACGTTCTATGACGCTATTCTTGCGACTGGAGGCTTGGTCCAAAGTGTTAGTATCGATGAAGCTCTCATTGATGTGTCGAATTTGTGCGTTGCCATTGGTGGCAGTGACGGCAAGAAATATTCAGAGGGTAGCAATTACCGTGAGCAAGCAAAGGCTGAAGAGATTGCACTGAACTTGCGTGACGAAGTCAGATCCAGGACTGGATGTAACGTTTCTGTCGGCATTGGCAATAATATTTTGCTCGCCAAAATGGCCCTGCGCAAGGCAAAACCTGCGGGTCAATACCAGATCAAGCCCGAGGAAGTGCTTGACTTCATTGGCCAACTCCAAGTACAGGATCTGCCAGGTGTTGCGGGGTCAATTGGGGGTAAACTGGAAGACATTGGTGTGAAATTTATCACGGACATTCGAGAGCTCACCAAAGACCGACTTGTTCAAACACTTGGCCCCAAAACTGGCGAGAAGCTCTATGAATACTCACGGGGTATCGATCGACAGGAAGTTGGGGAACAAGTCATCCGAAAGTCTGTTTCTGCGGAGGTAAACTGGGGTGTTCGTTTTGAGAACCAAGAACAAGCCGATGATTTCATTAATAGCCTTTGTGGGGAGCTCCAGAAACGATTGTTGAAGGAGAGAGTCAAGGGAAAGCAGTTCACCATGAAGATCATGAGACGATCACCTGATGCGCCTCTGGACCCCCCAAAGCATCTCGGACATGGTAAGTGTGATACGCATAACAAGAGTCTATTACTTGGTGTTGCGACCAACGCAAAGGAGATAATGGCAAAAGAAGCTTTGGCAATACTACGAGGCTTTGGATTCTCTCCTGGAGAAATTCGTGGCATTGGTATCCAGATGACTAAGCTGGAGCCCATGAGAACAGCTACGGATGGCACCCTTGAGAGCTCACAACGAAAACTGCAGTTCAAAGTTGGAAATGCAGAACATGTGTGGGCAACGAGAGCACCACAGGTCGTTGAAGAGGATCCAATTCAAGACGACCTAGAAACTCCGCGAAAGACCAAGGCGCCATCTGGCGACGAGCATGTTGCATTTGGAGCTCATGAGCTAAATGTCTCAACGCCTTCTCGACGCCCGCTCAACATGCTAGGCACACAATTCATCATACCTTCTCAAGTCGATCCAAAGGTACTTGCTGAGTTGCCGGAGGACATACGATCCAAGCTCTTGCGCCAAACTCGAGAATCGTCTCCCACACCTTCATGTAATCGAAGACAAGGCGACGAGCCCAGTACGCCGTCTAAAGCTCTACCATTCGCCATGACCGCCCTTCCTGCGCAGTCTCAGCTCGACCCAGAAATTCTCGCTGCTTTGCCAGCAGAGGTGCGTGCAGAAGTACTCGCTCAGTACACCGCTAATGAAGTGACCTTGTCTCCTTCACGGCGGCCGCAAAGGGTAGATCAGACCATCTTGCCTCAATCGCCTCGTAAAAATAGGATCATCGGTATTCCTGCGAAAAAACCAATTGTACCAGTCAAACGTGGGAGAGGTCGACCATCAAGATCCGCAATGCTCGCCGCAGCTGCACAGGCCAAGACCTTTAGCAAAACCGGCAAGACGCTGACCCAAGCCAACTTCATATCGCTGAAAAACCCTGCCCGAGAGGATGTCAGTAGAGATAAATCTGCTAGTCCCAGCGATGATGCATTTGAAATGCCTACTATCACGTGTGCTGACAAAGAAGATGATCTTGATCCCGAGTTCCTCGCCGCACTACCCGAGGACATGCGCAAGGAAGTGATAGCGCAGCACAAAGCCGCGAAACTAAACGCATTTCGCTTTGCAGTTACACGGAAAAACAAAGTCCAGCCAGCACATCAACCACGGAAACTTACCCAGAAGATCCGAGTTCCACGGCCTATCAAACCGACATTCACTACGCAGAAGTTGTCGGCGGAACCTGATTTACGAGGTGCAATGAGACAATGGATCAATGGATTCGGCGAAGGACCATACGAGGAGGATGTTGCTGCACTCATAAAGTACCTTAGAAAGGTGGTACTGGAAGAGAGGGATATGAACAAGGCAGCGAGTCTAGTGAGATGGATCGATTACGTTGTCAGCGATGAAGCAGCTTCCAACGACAGCTTTGCGCCAGAGCCGTGGATTCAATCACTCGACACGATCAAAGACGGTATACTGAGGGCAGGCAAAGAGAGGGGGCTGGGCGCTGTAGCTTTTGACTAGTGTTAAGTCAATATTTCATGAATGAACGAGTGCATTAATGATGATCTGGAGCGCCATTTGCTGTTACAATTTGCACTCCAATCGACAACGTGAACATTTTGATCAGACTGCATCGTATGTTGCAACTCCATGAGCGATCTGATTGTGTTCCTCCTTTTTTGAACTCAGTGAAAAGCAGTTGTTGGCGGAGCGTAGGGGAAACCGTTAACTAAGCGAACATCTTCCCCTCGCGGGCCGAACTCCAGCCGAACTGTTACGACCCAAACACGATGCGTCTCACTTTTATTATCTCGAGACCACGAAAACCTCAATAAGACTTATTTCACCCGATCCTACTGGAACAGAGCTGCCCTCGCCCTTTACCAAGCCTTATGCGCAAGATCATCTGGCCCGCTATGTCTCTACCGGTCATCGCGGTTTGGTGTGCATAACACTGATCGCATTTGATTGCGTTCCCTTGATGTCTTGCTAACTAAGTCTCACACTATGGGCTACCGTCTCGTCCACTCTCTTTCCTTCTTTCCTTCTTTCCTTGTTTCTTCTTTCGCTACTGCTGGTCAGCATGCGCATCGTTGTTGAGCAATGATCTTCACTTCGTTCCTTCAACTGTTGCCTTTCTTTTCGTTATGTCTAATATCCAGAGCCGTTGATGCGCAGATGCTAGGGGCGTGGTCTTCGCATCATGGAGGACTCCAACAACGACAAGACGGCAACGATAATCGTAATGGGCCTGATACCAGCGCTTTCAATATCGAGAATGGCCGAATCTTTACACCTGGGCTGGGGATAATACTAGCCGTACGACCAATTACCTTTCATCACAGAGTGTTCAAGCTGACAGGATACTCAGCCCCAACCCTTCACGCCCATGGGCGGCGACTTCCTCCACATCGCGCTCGATGTATCCGCCGACGGCAAATTACCCGTTCCACCGCGCAACATCGCCGACTCGCTCACCCAAGTGTTCAACTTCACGCTCTTCCTCACATCCACGACCACACAGAAGAACTTCACAATCTCGAACCTAACAACGTCTACACCCCCATTCGCAGACATACTCTACCAGGAAAGTGGACAAACAGTCAAGCACATTAATTTCGAATGGCCGGAATGTCTGGTTGGCGACAACAACGATGATGACGGCGCGACAGCAAGAGGCGACTATAATATCAGTATTCATCAAAACTACCGGCTCAATGGGGTAGAGCGGTATACCATCTTCAACCTTCCCATCAGCGTCACAAACAGCATCCAGCGCTTCCCTGGTGCAAGCCAGCTGACGACAAAGCCTGCCCCGGGCCCGCTCAGTGCAAATGGAGGCCGCATGCCCTGCGACATGATTGAGAATCCGCTAGAAGACTTCCAGGCGCAGGTCAACAGCGTTAACAATCCACCTGGACAGCCCATCAAAGACATCCCCATCGAGACCAGCCCAAGGAGCGATGGCGGACAAGTCGGTGGGAATGGCCAGGACGACGGATCATCTGGAATAGGTAACGGACAAAATGGAGGAACGAATGGACAGGGTGAGATTGCGCCTGATAAAGGTGGTGGGGGTGATGCTGTCCTAGGAGCAGCCGTGAGGATGTCAGGTGAGTCACTTTCCATGGTCATTGTCGGCATGTTAGGTGCAATAGTAGTGCTATGTACATCTATAAGCTGGTAAAAACACTGAAGAATAAGGATAAGATGACAACTTTCCCACCCTGCTCTCATGCCACTCTTATCGCTCGCTCTTGCTTGCTCCCACTTCTCGCGTTTACTTTGCACTTTCCCTTGCGTAGGCGTGCATGTGGTGGCCAGCTGCCTCTAAACAACCCTAAGCGCACCCGTATATATGTAACTCTCACGCGCATTATACGATACCGCATTTTCTTCCCCCAGCCTATCAGCGAGATGCATATCAAACCCCAAGACCGTATCGATACAATATACGGTCCAAGTCTCAAAGCCCGAAAGAGGCAGTGCACCCAAAACGTGCTTTTAATCAGCGAACGTACCATGGCTTTACCCGCCATCCTCACAGTAGCGCGATCGCAACTAGAAGCAGAGTTTCTATCTAGTAAGTTCCTTGATCACACACACACACACACACACACACACACACATACACACATGGCTATCACTGAGATTTGTTTAAACATCTCAAGACTATCCCAACTCACAGCGCGTCTTTTTCTTCTCCATCGCGTAAAGGCGACTTAACCATCCTAATCGCATCCAACGCTGCTCGATCCAATTTCTCAAAATGGCCCACTCGTTCGCGGATCGCTGCATTTGCCGTTACGTATGATGTTTGTGCGAAAGATAGCCATGCGGGTCCAACGGAGCAGGTTGCGATGGTGGTGGTAATGGAAGAAGGGAACACAAGCAAAGAGGCGTGGAAACGGAAGAAGGGGATTGATTGCAGTGACGCTGTGGCGCGGTTCATGCAAGGGTTGAGGGGGTTGGGTAAGAAGGAGAGTTTCGAGATGACTGAGCTTGAAATAGGTAAGATGGAAAGAGGACGGAAGTTGATGGGATTCATTAGGCGTAGACTGGATAGGTACAAAGGAAAGGTCGGGTTGGGTAGGGGGTATCATCGCTCCTTCCTCTTCTTCCTCGCGCTTTCCTCATCTGCGTCTTCTATGGTTAGTTCGTCAACTTCGTCTTCCGCCCTCTTTCTCTTTTCCGTCTTGGTGACTTCTTCTCCGGTTGATTTCTCTGTCACAAATAACGTGCTAGCTGTCTCCTTGACCTCACCGATACTTTCTGTTACTTCCTTCTCAGCCACACTCTCGTCAAAGGGGCCATTCTGATCATCCTCCTCTTCTTCGTCATCAACCAACCCTAGATCAACGGTGTTCTTGTCAGGATCTTCAAGCGCAGCTTGAACCTTTTCCAACCCCATGTCGTCGCCCTCTAGGGTTTCGCTAATCTCTGGATCCACCCATCCCTCGGTGTAACTACCCCCGAAATCAATGATCCAGAGGTCTGAATCAGCATCGACCATGAAGTTATCTGCTTTGGCGTCGCCCCAGACGATGCCGTTGTCGTGCAGGGCTTTGATGTATTCTTCGCTCTTTCTACTCCATTCTGCGCGTGCATCTTCGTCGACGCTGGAGCGCAGGAGTTTGGTCAAGGGCGTTGGGTAGCGAATGTTCTCAAGTAGCATGCCTATGATGTCTGTCTTGCTCTTTCCAAAGGAGACGAAGCCGCGCAGACGCGGAAACTTGATGTCGAGATTGAGTTTCTCGAGCTTGTGCAAGATCCTGATTTCGCGCTTCACCGAATCGGGTTGCTCAGCCACCACAGGTTTGAAAAAATATGTGTCTCCAGTCTCCTTATGTATGACTTGCCCTGGGTGTGCTGGTGGCGGCATGCCGAC
The DNA here is from genome assembly GCA_900634815.1 of Paradendryphiella salina. Classification (NCBI taxonomy): domain Eukaryota; kingdom Fungi; phylum Ascomycota; class Dothideomycetes; order Pleosporales; family Pleosporaceae; genus Paradendryphiella; species Paradendryphiella salina. Next base: position 17,783 of record LR132126.1, on the reverse strand, counting down.
TTCGGATTGCACAGTCAAGTCGTTGGCGTTCAGCCAGGGTAGCTTGTAATTCTGTATGTACTTTGGCACTATCATGTGCGGGACAAGATCCTCAATCTTCTTTTCCAGGCCTGGCGTGGTTTCTTGAAGCGCAGGCGATAGCTCACCGTTGGCGATTTGCATAGTGTAGAAGTATGTCGGACCGTGATACCATTCGTAGATTGTTGACTCTTCGGGTTCGCGGTTTGGTGGTGCGTAGGTATTTGTTATATCGCCGAAGGAAGCTAGAATCCAGTTTCGCAATTCTATGCCTGCGTTGGCGGAATCTTGGTCTTCATCTTCGCCTGCGTCCTCCTCTTCTACGTAATCATCATCGCCATCATCGGCTGTAACGTCAACGCCACTGTCTTTGCCTTTTGAGCTCTCTGATCCTTCTCTGCTACTTTTCTTGCTCTTCCTGCTGTGGATCTTGGCTTCTTCTTCTTCGGCTTTCTCCCCCTCCTTTTTTTCTGCTTCGCGGAGCGCGGAGATCTTGTCGAGGTATTCGCAATACAAGGGCTTCTCTCGAGACTTTTGCAACTGCTTTGGATCGACCGTTACGTGGAAGCGAACATCATTGATGAGGGTCGTCAGGGCGCAGCTATCATCGTTGTCGTACGAAAAGTGTAATGTGTGAGCCTTAGTTCTGGTGGTGATGGGCGCCATTGTACGAAACTGTGAACAGGAGAGATGATGCAGGATGGTGTATTGCGAGAAAGTTGTACGGTAGCAATCTATAAGATGGACGTCCGCAGAGAGATGTGCATTTGAATGCTGACCTTCTATGGACGTTTCCCTGAACCATGCATTTACATCATCGCTCTCTTGAATCGCCGAACTCGTCGTATTTGCAAACGGGATGCCACACCACCATGGCTTTATGTGATCCCTGCATCGACATCATAGATATCGTGTTGATCGTCAGGTACGATCAAGAACGATCGGGAAAGTGGAGGACAGCGGCGCCGGGAAACAAAGTGAATGGCGGGCTGTAATTAGTGCATTTCCGAATGCGAGGTTAGGGCAATCGATCTGAAACTGTGCATATTGGGAAGGTTGGGATGGGTGAAAAGGAATTAGCGCGACGCGTTGATACGCCCGCGCGCCATCAGATGTCATGACGTCAACTACGTCAGTCACTTCCGTAACAATAGCAGCTCTGCGACAACGACCCCCGTGAACAGTGGCGCGCGTAGCGCGCACTGTGCCCTGCTCAGCTATTGAATTTCTGTCAGTGGTCACGCATTAGGGGAACTTTGTTGAGAATGAAGTGGATGGGCTAGTTTGAGAAGCCTTCCAACGTTGTCGCATTGATACGGAGGCGTTCGTCTGTCATAGCGATTCATCGCTAACAGATTCCTGCACTCATTCCTACGTTCAACCGTCAAATATCCTAACCTTGTGCGCCTTCAAAAAAACAAATATGCCAGACAAAGGAGCGTGAACCCACACCTTGCGGCCCCTACAATGCCAAAACAGGAAGCGAAACATTGTTCTTTCGTTAAAAAAAATAGTCTTGATCATGTCAAGATGTTGAGAGCCTGCCCAAATAGAAGTTTGAAAAACAATGCGTTGAAACATCTTCCAGAGACTGTGCGAACGCCAGGTCATTATACGCTCATAACATCCCAAAACAATATCATACAGTCTCGCACAAATAGCGCAACGCGAAAAAGACTGCGCTATACAGTAAAGTCCAAGAGGTCGTACGAGGACGAGTCCAAAGAAGTAAAGTCGCCCATCGCCTTCATCTCAAGATCAAACTGAGAGTAAGAATTGTCAGGCATTGCGCCGAAGAGTTCGTCAAGGTTGTCTTTGGATTCGATCGGTGAGGTCGGAGGGGTGGTGAATTGATTTGACTGGATCGATGACCTTGAGGGTGAAGACGATGCTTTCAGTGGACTTGGCTGGACAGGCGCGTTTGAGCCATTCGCAGACCCAGCGGAATGCGGACGCACGTCAGCGGGCGACATTGGAGGTGTGTGAGAGTGTTGCGAGAGTTGTTGAAGAATGTTCATAGACGCAGGGTCACTAGCGTACGAGGAAGAAGCATAGCTTGACTGAACGAGGCTAGCATCTTCTGCGTAGGGACTTGACGATGCCTCAAAGCTATCCGGTCTATTAGTTAAGGTTTCCAGTAAGAATGATAGAAGTACTAACCTGAAAGGATCTACGGAAGCGTTCATAGAGTCATTGTAGCTCTGCGAATTCGAAAGTAGTTGGGGTAGATCCTGCGATTGAGCTGGCTCGTAGCCCTCTAGCGGTGAAGGGGATCGTGCTTCTGAGTAAGGCGAACCGACTGAGGAAGAAGTGGCTGAGACCAAGGCACGACGCGTTCTGGTGGCCTTCTCGGTCCGCTGCTCCATGTCTGGTCGGTTCTTTTTGGGTCGGCCGCGCTTTGCCTGGCGTCGTACTGCATCAGGGAACCCACCGACGCACATGCCTCGTTGGCGGTGGCGGGTAAGGGCGTCTTGTCGCGCAAAGCCGGCACCACATGGGCACTTGTAAGGCTTGTTGCCTGAGTGGATCTTTGCATGGCGCTTCAAGTCGTGCTGGCGAACAAAGCACTTGCCGCATCCGTTGCACTTGTATTGACGGTCACCAAGATGTGTCTGAACGTGCGATCGAATGTTCTCCCTTCGGCCAAAGACCTTGGCACAGCCTTGGTAGAGGCAAGTCCACTTGCCGGTTGTCACATCTTGTTCGCTAATGTACTTTTGGACCTCTTCCGGAGCAATCCCAGTGAACTCGTAACTGGCGTCTACTTCGAGTTCGTTGAAGAGTTGGGGCTGGGAGAAGGAATCAATGGATGCCGGCAAACCGTTCATCGACATGGAGCTCTGAGCAGTTGGCAACAACGCGGGTGATTGAGAGAACATCATCTCTTGGTTCTCCTCGATGGTCTCGAAAAAGGATTGGACTGACTTCTGGCGCGGCGAAGAAACAGGCGATGGCGATAGCGCGTCGGATGTGTAATATGAAGACGAGTCGTAACCCATGTCGACTTCTGGGTTGTCAAAGTCGAATGTCATGGCTTTTGAAGTAGGCTCAAGATTGATGTCGTTCATCCCACTGAGGCTTGAGGGATGGGGAGCTGTGCCGAAAGATTCATGGCTTGGCAACTGCGCTGGCTTTTGCGGGGTCACAGTAGGTGTAGGTAGTATGTTGATGAAGACTTGTCCACATGAGCCATACACAGACTGAATGTGCTCGTGAAGTTCTTTCAATTGCTGTTCAGTTGGGGGTTTAGAGGGGGAGGAGGGAAGCTGCTGGGGAGACTGCGCACGGTTTATCCTTCGCGGAGTCCGTGGTGTGGAGGGAGAGATCTGTACTGGGGATGCCAACAAGGTGTCCTGGGGGCCCGGCTGGGGCTGTCTGTGCGAATGCGCTACTTGCAAAGAATGCTGTGGTATTTGTCCTAGATTGTTAGTATTACTTACCGTACTGTCCTCCTGCTGGAAGGATGGGGTGTCGAAGGGTCCTGGTGGTTGGGTGTATTCCTGGTATTGGGCTTGTCGAGCAGCATGGATGGGCTCCAAGTTGAGGCCGCGTAGATCCAAGCTCATGCCACTCCGGTTTGATCGTCGTTGTATGTTAGCAGGTGATGGGCGTACCGCAGGCGCGTCGAAAACAGTGGGTGTTGAATGTTGTCGTCGGTGCTGAATTCGTTGGCGCTGGATGCCGGCTGGCATATTGTTGGACAGCATATCTTATGCAGGTCGAGTCCGGAATCGGTTCTCGAGGAGGGGGAAATTCCTATGGGTCCGAAACTGAAGGCCTTGTTAGCCATGATGTTTCTCTGTAGTCACATTCCGAATGGAAGCTTTGACATAAAACAAGTGGATGTAAATGAACATACCTCACGCAAAGCAAGCGGCGCTCCGCCGGGCGGTCGGTATCCTTAAGGAATCCTCAGTACAGATGCAGTCTCCCAGTAGCCTGCCTCAAGTAAGTATTTGGCCGAAGCCTGTGCGTGTATATGCGTGTGGGTAGAGTAGTGTCTTAGTGTCAGTCGCTAAACGAACAATTGATACTAGAGAGGAAGAAAGGGTGGATGCGAGAAATGGATAGCAAAGTGGAGGATAAATGCAGCGGAGGCGGGGATAGATGTGTATTACCGTATAAAGTCTGGAATCAACAAGCGGTCACATCTCCGTCACCCCAGCGACGGCTAGCCGCCCACGGCCGACGTAGGCGCTAACGTAGCGATCGGGCCTGGGCATTCTCACGTGCTTTTGATCAGCCAAACGCACGGCCCCTGATTGGGCCCCGCTCTCGCTTACGAATCCACATGAATTTCTACTCCAAGAATTGTTCGCCGTCGGATCTTTCTTCCAACAACCTTTCTGCATCACGCTGAGGAAAGCAATCACCACTGATTGCTCAGGCCGCCATGCAGATCTTCGTCAAGACCCTGTAAGCCTCGATGTGCACACTAGATATTTGGCAAGAAACTAACAGTATGGCAGCACGGGTAAGACTATCACCCTTGAGGTGGAGTCTTCGGACACCATCGACAATGTGAAGTCCAAGATCCAGGGTACGTGCCACTGAGTTGCTCACCAAATTCTCACATGTCGTCTAACAGTAACCAGACAAGGAGGGAATTCCCCCGGACCAGCAGCGTCTCATCTTCGCCGGCAAGCAACTCGAGGACGGCCGCACCCTTTCGGACTACAACATCCAGAAGGAGTCGACCCTCCACTTGGTCCTCCGCCTGCGTGGTGGAGGCAAGAAGAGGAAGAAGAAGGTGTACACCACCCCCAAGAAGATTAAGCACAAGCGCAAGAAGACCAAGCTAGCTGTCCTTAAGTACTACAAGGTCGACGGTGACGGCAAGATCGAGCGTCTCCGCCGCGAGTGCCCCCAGGCCGAGTGCGGTGCTGGTGTCTTTATGGCTGCCATGCACAACCGCCAGTACTGCGGAAAGTGCCACCTCACCTACGTTTTCGACGAGGCCAAATAAGCGCGTTGCTACCGGGGCACGCGACACGATCGATAACGAGTTACGGCATCATGGCAGATGTGGGAGGAGCTGAATAGGTTTCACCACAATGTCGGACATCTAGAAACCAATCAAACTTGTCATGGACTACGCGTACATTTTGTTAATCTGTGACGTGATGTTAATTTCGTTCCGCTGCCCGCACCAACTGACGTCAGCTGATCCGACCGCTCATTTGCCCGCCCGTGCTCGCTGCCGAATAGCCCGTGTGTACAACGCTAGGGCCAGTAGGCTGATCTGGGGAGCATGTTTAGCGACATCTCCGCTTGCTGTTACTATGGCGTCCTCGGTCCTGTTAGCCCAGTGCGGTAATTCCGTCAATCGGATTTCAAGGTTTTACTCCTCAGTACTCGTCAGATCACCATGCCCTATCAAACGCCAGTATATGGTTCAACGAGTTGACTGGCTTCTGCACTCTCCGAGCATTGTGGTTGCCGTCGCGATAACTGAGAGGGGTAAACTAACATGGGGTAAGACAGCAGAAGCAATGCTCAGTGGGCTGCATCGCGCAGCAACGCCATGCATGGATCTTTTCTCTTTGCTTTAGGGTACCAGGAAAACGGCCCAACGCCGTGTTGAGCATGCCTCACACCAGTTGCATGATTTGTTGACATGGGAAATAAGTCAGATGAGAGAATACTTTGTTGTTATTTAGACATGAGTGGAAAGCTACGCATTTGCACGCTTGCACCTCGCTTTTCCCAAAGGTTAGTTGTACATAATCATCATCTTCCTACTTCCTGTTCGCCCTCTGCTCCTTGTCGGCCGTGCTCTGGCTAATGTCGAGACCCAAACCCTTGCTATCAAGGTAGACCTTGTTTGCGCTCTGTTGCAAGATACCAGCAATTGTCCTCGCGTTCTCGAACTCCCTCAGGTCAATGTAACTCCTGCTCTTCTTGATGGCGTCACCAATCAACTCAGCGGAACGGGCCTCACCCTGGGCGCGGACAACTGTGGCTTGCTTCTCCTGGCGGGCCTTGTCGACAACGAAGGCGGCGCGCTGAGCTTCTTGCTGCGCAACTTGCTTGGCTTCTACTGCTGCGGTGAATTCGGGAGAGAAGGCAAGGTGCTGGGGTGTGTTAGTCGGAGGCGAAGTTGAAGGGGAACTATCACATGAAGACTCACAGTTAGGGAGACATCATCGAGCATGATGTTGAAGCGCGCGGCTCTCCTGACCAAATTGTCTCGTACCAGCCGGCTCACATTCTCTCGCTGTGTGATGAGTTGACTGGCGTTGAATTGCGCCACTACACTCTTCAAGACCTCGTTTACAATTGATGGTAGCACCCGCTCGTCGTAGTCAGTACCCAGTGTCCTGTAGATCTGAGGTAGCGACTCGACCCGCGGCCTCGACAGTACACGGCAGGTTATGTTGACCATTTGCAAATCCTTGGTACCGGTAAGGGAAGCGACGTTTCGTGGTTTGGCGCGCACATCGTAGGTGATGGGGGTCTCAAACCAAGGAATTCGGAAGTGGGTTCCTTCGCTGTAGATTTCCTTCTGGACTCCGCCAATTCGGGTGTACTTGATTGCTCGGTGACCACCATCGACTATTGCACGTCAGTATGGCCTTTTCGTAGGCAATGCATGCTAGTCGTACCGTTGAACAGCGCATTGTTTGCCATCCATATTCCACCGCCAATGAGCAAAAGTCCTCCGATGCCGCCAAAGACACCCTTCGGTGGTCCGCCTCCGCCCGCACCTCCGAATCGAGCGCTGCGTCGTGTGAGCTCATTTTGGATGCGCGACCATGCTTCCTTGGGATCCGGTGCAGACATGTTGGCCGTGGGCGTGTGAGGGGGTGCGTGGGGGTGTTGGAGGCGTGAAGGCGGCGACAATGGCGGATGGAGCTCGGTGATGAGGTAGACGACGATGGAGAAAATGGTCGTCGGCGAATCACCACCCCCGACCTAACCCAGCCGCCAAGACGAATCTCCGCAGCGCGACATGTCGTGAACGACCTTTTGTTCCAGCGTTATCCTTGGTTAGTTTCTGCGCGTTTTGAAACAATGCGAGCACTCCATATCTTCTAGCCCAAAAATGCTCACGTTCTTGTTGTCTCATGTCAGAGGGGCTCGCCTTACCTGTCGCAGTGCGTTCGCGCATAGGCCACCCAATCAATGTCATATGTAGTTCCGCCTTAAGCACAGCTGTCCATAAACTCCCACGACGTTTGATAAGTCCCCTTTCTGCCCATTTGGTGGCACTTGTTCTTTTCGTGTGCATTACCGCCGTTTCGTGATACCCAATTCTTTCATTCTGTCCAAAGCAAGACTTCCTGCGACTCAGGCAGAGCAGATTGTACAGCCAAGCACCATGTACGTATGACCCGAGTGAAAGCGCCCAGTCGCAGATAGGAGCTGACAGTAGACTAGACTAGAGAGAGAGAGACAACACTACAACTGTCACCGGGTCTGCCATATACAACCATAATCAGTATAACCCGAATTCGTCTGAACAGTGCCATTGCGCCCCTCCACCATGCACATCACATCGCGATCGCTGCGAACTATTGCCTGGTCGGCCCTCACACTTTCCGCGGCGCGCGCCCAATACGTAATAGACAACCTCAGTTTCGGCCAGAAAGAAGGTGTTTACATCTCGCCCGACCTTCGCGCTGTCCCTCACTTCGTCGTTCAGGGCATAGATGACTATGTTCCCCAGATCCTCTCCGATCGTGTCATTCTTACGCCCCCCTACCCTGGCAACAAGCGCGGTTCAATATGGGCACAGGATCCGCTCCACCATAAAGGCGATTGGACAGCAGAGCTGGACTTTAGGGCGACGGGAATGGAGCGTGGAGGTGGAAACCTGCAGTTTTGGTATGTGAAGGAATCGCAAGCGCGCGAGACGCCAGCGAGCTTGTACACTTCGCCGAAATTCGACGGGCTGGTATTGGTGGTAGATCAGTACGAAGGGCATGGAGGCTCTGTCCGTGGTTTTCTTAATGACGGCACAAAGGACATCAAGTCTCATCCTGACCCGGACACGCTGGCTTTTGGAAAATGCGACTATGCCTACAGGAACCGCGGAGAGCTTACTCCAATTAAGCTGCACCACGCAGAAGGTTTCCTCGAGGTCATTGTCGATGGAGAGACTTGCTTCAAGACGAACAAGGTATGTCTCGACTAGCCATGCTATCGACTTTTCCAGCCCATTCACCATATCTCTAGGTTGCACTTCCCGAAGGCTACTACTTTGGTATTAGCGCCTCCTCCGCCGAAAACCCCGATTCCTTCGAAGTCCACAAATTCGTCGTTTCCACCAAGGACTCGCAAGAACCGCCCAACCCGAACAAGCAAGACTACATCAATTCGCAGCACCAGCAGCAACAGAACCTCGCCGCCCAAAAAGGCCACGAGGAGCAAACTCACAAGCAAAACCAAGGCCAACGAAAGTACGGTTCCTCAGTCTCTCAAAACGACATCCCCAAGCTGGTCGAAGATGTGCTTGCAGGCAGCATCCAGTCGCAACAAGACCAATTCGCCGACCTCCACAATCGCATCCAAATCATCAATAACCGCGTCTACGAAATGGCTGAGACAATTGAACTTATCCGCAAAGAAAACTTGGAGCGTTGGAACGAACTCATGCACCGCATTGTCCCCATCGACGATCGCGGCGCAGCAACCATTCGCAACGTAGAAAAGGTAGAACGCACAACATCGCAGATACTGCGTGATCTAGAGTCGAAGGATTTCAAGGACATGATGAACCAGTTTCATCGCGCCATGGAGAGGAGCCATCAGGGTATGATCAGGAGTATGCCCGAGATCGTGGGTTCTGGTACGTTATTTGCAAACAAGAATCCCCTTGACCCTCTGAAGAGACATCAGGAAAGTGGAAGAAGACAAAAATATGCTAACAGTGGAAATTAGTCGTTACTTCCAGTGGACCCAGCATGACGACCTTTTTGTTTATTGCTGTTGCGGTTCAAGTCATGATTACAGGCGCGTATATTCTGTACAAGAAGAGAAAAGGCGGTGCGCCCAAGAAGTACTTGTAAAGGTTCATCCTTCCATCCTTGTTTGTTACATGATTTCCCTCTTTTGCACAGTTCCAGCAGGTCCGTTTCCTTGGAACAGAGGTGCCAATATACGCGCTTGGCAATTGTACAAAATTTGCCGAAAGAAGATTTCATCATACATTTCTCGAATTGAAGAAAAAAGAGGAAAGGATGGGGAAAAAAGCACCCCTTCCGGCTACACATGAATGCGACTCCTTCTGGAAATATGTCGGTGGAAGGTTGAATGCTGAGATGTAAAATATACACTATAGTTGCCCCTTTCAAACGCCGTCTATGCAATAACCATGTATGCCTTTGAAAAAACACCGCCATGTTTGTTTCGTAAATGCCGTCAAGATGCTCATCTACGCATCCATGTACGCATTCACCATGTTTCTCGGTTCAAGCAACAGCTTGCCCGTCGGCCCAGACTTTTCCTGGAACCCGTCTGCGCGAGAGAAGACGCGTTGGCCGCGCAACCAAGTCTCTCTCACGACACCCTTGAGCGTCTTGTTCTCGTAGGGAGAGACTTTGTTGCGGAAGAGCATGGTATTGGGTTCGACCTGTTTCTCGCAATCAGTCTCGTCGGCTTTGTGAAAACAACGGTGGTGGAGGAGGAGGAGGAGGAGGAGGAAAGGAAGAGAAAGAGCAAACATACCATAAACTCAGCCGTGTCATCAAAAACCACAATATCGGCATCAAAGCCTACACCGAGATCCCCTTTGCTCTTGTCCAAACCAACTTGCTTGGCAGTGTTCTTACAGCACCACCGAACAATGTCCTCAATGCTGAAGCGCTCGTTGCGCTTCCGGCCTTCGGTCCATAGGATAGGGAGACCGAGGCCAACACTTGAAATCCCACCCCATGCACCGAAGAAATCTCCTTTTTCTTCGGCTGCTTGCATCTCGCCTTCGGAACTCTCGCAGGACTCGCAGTCCTTGGCGCTGTGGCCCTCTTTCCGTGGCGGCGAGGCTTTCTTAGGCGCGAGATGCGGGGGCAAGAGTTTGATGTCCGGTGTGCAGGGAGAGTGGTCTGAGACGACGGTTTGAATCACGCCGTCGACGCTATCTTGGAGGAGCTCTTCCCATAGCCCGTCTTGGTTGGATTGCGAGCGGATTGGTGGACAGCACTTGTGTCGTGTGTCGCCTTCCTTGATGCCTTCGGCTGCGAGGGCGAGGTAGTGGAAACATGTTTCGGCCGTGATCTTGATGCCGTCTGCACGTGCTTTGCGCAGCATGGGGATGGCTTCGATGGCTGAGAGATGCACAATGTGGAGTTGCAGCTCCGGGGCTAGGTGGGCTAGTGAGAGGATCTCGGCCACGGCACAGGTTTCGAAAGATGGGGGCCGCGATTGCAGAAAGGTGTCGTAGGATGTGAGCGGGCCTTTGGGCGCGAGAGGTGGGTTGGAGCGTTGGACGTCGTCGCCGACTGAGTCGGTGATTGGTGGTATCATTTCGGCATGGAACATCAACGTCGTTGCCGAGTCTTTGAGTGCTATCAGGGCTTTTTGGATGTCGATTGAGGAGACGCCAGGGAACTCTTCAACCTGGATGCAATGTTAGTATCACATGATGCGGAAAGGGAATTTTGGTATGACTTACTCCACTATCACACAAGAAGCCCTTGAATCCCCGCACACCTTCCTTAACCAGTGCTTGTAGGTCCCCTGAGTTGCCGGGGATAATGCCTCCGTAAAAGCCTACATCAACCCAACACTTGCCCTGCGATGCTTCACATTTGATCTTGAGGTTCTCAACAGTGGTGGTAGGAGGGATGGCGTTCAGTGGCATGTCAATGACAGTAGTGACTCCGCCAAAGGCTGCCGCTCGGGTACCAGTCCAGAATCCCTCCCATTCTGTCCGGCCAGGCTCGTTGAGATGTACATGGGCATCGACGAGTCCAGGTAGTAAGATGTTTGGCGAGTAGTCTGTGTACGATGTGCCTTCGGGGAAATCCGTTGGAGGCAGCACAGAGTGAAAGATGGATGTGATTTTGCCAGTGCTGTTCGAAACAATTATGGTAGCCTCAGTAAGCCTACCAGCAACAACAGCTCTTGAGGAGGCTAGAACGGTGATGGGCTGAAGTGGCTGGTTCTGAGAAGTTGGTGGAGGGGTCGTTGCGTGGGGAGCCATGATGACAAGCTGGAACACTTCTGGCCGATGCAAGACAAGAGGAAGAAAGGTATGTGGAGAGAAAACGTAGAGAGGTCCAACTCCGCTTCAGAAGTCCAAGAGCTATATACAGCCACAGGCCCAGTTTCGGCAAACGCGGGGAAGGTGGTGTGGGTGTCCTCGGGTGAGCTACAGATAAGCGTTGATAGGACGCTTTAGGTATTGGGCATGCAAATGTCAAAGAGGACTGTGAATCGGGTTCTCCGAAGAAATTCCAAAACAGTAGCGCTTGGAGACAGAACGTAGAGATTCTTATGTAGCGAAAGAGTGATATGCTCAGGCACTGACTGTCAAAAACGCCAAAACCTGGGGTACAGGTTCTTATCTGTCCATGGCTAAGGGCCACCCCGAGCTCTCCTGGAAGCGCCGTATCCGGAGTCTGGGTCTAACTAACATGGCGTCAGGGGACTGTGGAGCATCGGCGAACCCTGAGTTACACATTGCTCGATACTATCGAGTAACTAGGGTAGGTGAAGCTATCTCGGCCGCCTTGACCATGCGTCTTGACCCTGTCTCCGGTTGGTTGAGTTTAGTGTGAATACGAACCCGATTTCTTCCTTACACCCATGACATGTACCTACCTCGTATGACCTGATAGTTGTGGCGTCCGCATGTTCGTGACGACTTTCCGGTAGGAGATTTATAATCATTACCCCAGCGTCGTCAACCGACCAGAGTGGTAATTTTCCATGTGTGTAAAAGAATGGTGTTGGGGGACGTGCATATGTTACTGATAAGCAGATGCAAGGGTGTGGCTTCGTGCGATAGACGTGCAGTAGATCGCTCCGAGTAGATCCACATGGGCTAGCGCAGGGCAGCCAACGGTCGAGCGTCATTCCTATAGGATCTCGAGCACCTGGCGGTCGAGTAGGATGCATATCCTGAAATTCTCTTGTAACTTGTATGCAATACGCAAACGATGAATTACCTGAATCCTGGGTTCCCATTCAGTCTGTAAGAGCTGTGAGTTTGGAGAGGCTCGGAGTCCATCCTGATCCGGCCGGAGAAGCCAAGGAAATGTCAGCCAGCGTGCCTCCCAACGCACTTCATTACTCGATTTCTATCGAGTAACTGAAATACAATGTGCCGAATTGGGTCGCCGCCGACCATTCGTCTAGCTCAATACGAATCACCTGGCTATCCTCGGGGCTGGCCGACAGAGACAATCTCGACCGAATTTCCGAACACGTTCCAGTCTTACTGCATGTCCCTTGGTCCGTTCCACGTATTATGACGTCTACAGCGACATCTAGAGATCGGGATCATGTCCATGGACTGAAGGAAAGAGCCTTAGAGCTCAAGAGACAGTAGAATCAAGGGATCGGGCGCCTCCGACGCTCGGTCAAGCTGTGATTGCCGGTTGAAGTCGTCCAGTACAAGCGGCGAACTACGGCGCTCGAAGCCCTGCCTTCCCAGTAACTATCGAGTAACGAAAACTGCATGTTTCTCACCTTCTGGAATTATCGTTAGTGCGCGAGCTCTGGAGCGGTCCAGCGACACCGGCTACGTTCGACTCGTGTCGGAGCCAACAGACTCTGCAGACGCGATGTGCCGGGTCGCAGCTGCATTGGCCAGAGGTCGTGCAGCGGCAAAGTCCTTGCAGTTACGCTGAAACGGGGAGGTCGAGTTTTGCTTACGTGTGACGTGCTCGTCTGGGAGCTTTATTGCGCAACTATGCTTGCTGCTGTTTAGTTCAACATGTCGAGCGGGCTGTTGCTTGAAGAAACGCTAGTTGATCAGCGTGTCCATACGCAACCCCAGTATTGACGCGTATTGTGTGTATGGTAAGCCGCCTGTGGAATCATGATTAGGGCACACATACACTTCACGTGGCGGCAAAGTGAGCAGTGGGGTGAAAAGGAGGACTAGCCGGTCCATTTCACAAGACGGAGAAATCCCCATAGATTGTAGCATTGCGCATCATGGTTGGGACTACTATCAGCGTGTCCCGATCATCGCCCTCCAAGGCCTGACATTGGTCGTGATTTCAGTTGTAGCAGTCCAACTGAGTTCCAACCATGATCCAAGATAGCTATCCAGCATCGTCTGCTTTTCCCGGAGTAGTAGGTTGGTATAGATGAAGTGGGCATGGTTTGCTCAAGATTGACGCGATAGGACGAGTGATGGTTGACCAGATGGGGAAGTAACGAGGGACCTCGCAGGGGTATCCCTGCAACCAAGACGCGCCCGCGCCCACTCGACGCGTTGACCGTGGCCGACCCTTTGATTCCCACATTCCCAATTATACACGCACAGAGACGGATTCATGATACCTACGATGCCGCACTCGACGTCTCCCGGATCCATGCCGGCAGGTCAGGCCGACAACGCAAAGCCCGAAGCAGAGACGCACGATGTCGCCATGGACGACGCACCGACAGCAGCCGCAGCGGAGACGGCCAAAGTCAAGCTCGAGGAAATGTTCGACCATGTATACTCAGACGAAGAGTTTCCCTCGAGTGCACCAGCGGCCACTCCACAAGAAGATGCATCACAGCCAGCGCCCATGTACACCCCCACCCGCCCAACATCGTGTTACTTCTCTACGGCTGACACGCACAAAGCAACATTAATTCCAAGTCCTCATTCTCCGATCCGGATGTAATGCGCGCATTCTACCAACGCCTTTTCCCCTTCCGTCCTCTCTTCCAATGGCTGAACCATTCCGCAACACCGAGCAATGACTTTGCGCATCGCGAATTTGCATTCACGCTCCCCAACGACGCATACCTACGTTACCAGTCCTTCCCATCCGCCGACCTCCTACGGAAGCAGTGCGTAAACATGCTGCCCTCGCGTTTTGAAATCGGGCCCATGTACAGCACAAACCCGAGAGATAGGAAGACACTGCGGAAAGCTAGCGCATTCCGTCCGCTGATGAAGGAATTGGTATTCGATATCGATATGACCGACTACGACGACATCAGAACCTGCTGTATGGGTGCGAACATCTGTCTAAAGTGCTGGGCCTTCATTACCATGGCTATCAAGACCATTGACATCGCTCTACGCGAGGATTTTGGCTTCAAACACATACTCTGGGTCTACTCGGGTCGGCGTGGTGCTCACGCCTGGGTCTGTGATAAGCGCGCACGAGAAATGGACGACCAGAAACGCCGCTCCGTAGCCAGCTATCTCGAGCTCCTCAAAGGAGGCGACCAGGCCGGTAAAAAGGTCCATGCCCGGCGACCCCTCCATCCACATCTAGAGCGCAGTTTGGATATCCTCAAAGAGCATTTCCAAACCTCCATCCTAGCCGAACAAGATCCCTGGGTCAGCGATGAAAAGGCTGCCCATCTCCTCAACCTACTCCCCGACCCCTCCCTCAAAGCCGCGCTACAGAAGAAATGGAGTTGCGCACCTTCCCGCGCCAGCGCTTCCAAATGGGCTGACATCAACGCCCTCGCAGAATCGGGCTCCCTGTCAAAAACTCCCAGGGAACTCCGAGAGGCCAAACAAGACATCATTCTAGAATACACGTACCCGCGTCTTGACGCCGAAGTCTCCAAGAAGCTTAACCATTTGCTTAAGAGTCCTTTTGTGATACATCCCGGCACAGGAAGAGTCTGTGTGCCTATTGACACGCGGAAAGTTGACGAGTTTGATCCGTTGGGTGTGCCGACCGTTACGCAATTACTGCAGGAAATTGACGACTGGTCTGGCGAGGAGACGGATAAGAAGATGCAGGACTGGGAGAAGACGAGCCTGAAACCGTATGTGGATTACTTTAAGCGCTTTGTTGCTGGGTTTCTGGAGGAAGAGAAGCCTGCGATGAAGAGGGAGAGAGAAGAGGGCGCTGATGCCATGGAATTCTAGCATCATTAATCTGCGGTATCAAAAGGACAGAGAACATGGCGCTCAACGTTGAAGATTCGGACCAGTCTAGACAGACTGGGAAGCTATTCTCTGCATGGATCCTGCGCTTGAGTTGAGGAATGCGACCCACATTGTATTTGCCTGACGCCACATGACTGGAATCAACCCCCCCAGATTCAAATTGCGCATCCACCTACCTGCCCTAACAAATACCACGTTTTCCCACCTCCACCCTTCAATTCCCAGTATAGCCCAACTGACAAACTACGCCCTCCATAGTACAATACGGCATCTGGATACTAGTCGCGCCCACGCCCCTCGCCACCAACCTCTCTCTCATCTCACTCAGCCTAGGTGCCGCATCCATCTGACTGCGATTCCTGCCCTCTGCATCCTTGGCCCCACTCCACAGGATCTCAGCGGCCGCCGCGGCGCGCGGCCAAACCATTTGATCGACATTGACGGCATCAGTCTGCTCGGCCCACATGTGCGCCTCGCCGCCCATGACGAGGTGCTGGTTCGCCTCGGGAACGCCAGACAGTGGATCGTATGAGTAGAGTAAGCGCCAGTTGTGGAAGGGGGCGCAGTAGTCTTGGTAGGGCCAGGCGCCTGCGCTGGCCGAGGGGTCCAGGTTTAGCCATTGGCCTGCGCCGCAGTCAAGATACTGTGTGTGTGTTGGAATCATAGCATTCAGTGTTTTTAATCCTTGTTTTCCTACAAAAGATGATGTGGATTAGCTTACCCAGTAATGGTAGTTGCCGACAAGCGCTTTGTGCCCGCTGGCTACTATCTGCGCTACAGCTTCGTCGCTCTGCCACGACTGCACCATGACGTCCGAGCCGAGCGTGACGTTCCATTCTAACAACATTTCCTCCCAGACCACGGGCGTGAGACCCATGGCGCGGACTTGGTCGTGGTTTCGGTCGACAAAGGCTTGCATTAGGGGTTGTAGGATTGCGCTATCGTTGCTCTGGACGGTGTCGTCGAGTAAATATGCATTCTTGTTGACTTCATCGCCGCCTGTGTGAAAGTAGGCCGAGTAGGGATGCACGCGTGGGAGCAGGTCGTCGAACAGCTCTTTGAGAAAAGTGGAGACATCTGGAGAGTTCAGTTTCAAGGTTCCGGTCGGGGGCTCAGCCGCGTAGGTATCCCTAGAGGTGAAAGTAGGATTTTAGCATCTTTTTCCATGCGTGCCTTGGACAAATCACAACTTACCAGCCAGGTTGGATGTTGAATGCCGCGATTAAATCGGGGAAACTATGGTGGATGCTGGACGTGTGGCCTGGCATATCTATTTCCGTAATCATCTCGACGCCCTGGAGCGCAGCATGTCGCTGCAAGTTTTTGAAATCGTCGCTCGTATAGACATAGTCTGGTCGGTAGGCTCCCTTGGCTGACAGCTCTGGCATGGATGGAATCTCCAATGGCCATGATTGCGAATCTGCCACGTGGAGATGGAAACGATTCATCTTGTTGTATGCGCAAGCGTCGATGTGCCGCTTTACATCGCTTACAGCGAAGTAGTTTCGAGACACATCGAGATTGATTCCTCGATGTTCAAACTTGGGCGCGTCGAAAATGGTGACAGGGGCGAGAGGCGTGTACACATTGTCTTGATCAGAATGGGCGTAGAAGAGCTGCGTGAATGTGTTCAGACCACGCGAGATGCCTACACTGGTGTTCGCGCTGATAGTAGCGAGACCTTCTTTCGTCAAGCTGAGGCTGTAGGATTCGTCCACTTCGCCAGCAAGCGGCTTTGCAACGTTTGGTGGATCAGCGGAGAGCAATCTGATGTCGATGCGGGATACATATGACGTGTTCGAGTTTCCAGGGGAGGGTTCATCCCAGTTTCGCGGATGAAATTTCCATGGATAGAAGTTCTGCTTGAAGATTGTTTTCCAAGTAGAGTCAATGGCAAAACGGATGATGTCGTCGCCCGAGACGCTGTCGCGCGTTGCGTTTTCGCTCAAAGATAGCTCTGTATAGCTTCCATGACGCTTCAGCGTCCCGCTATCCCGTGATTCCAGACCTGCATTAGAGTTTGACGCGAAGAGAAATGGGATTTGATCCAAGAACGAGCCTACGTTTCTCGCGCCAGCCTCATACCAGTAGAAAGGGACATGTTCGTTGACAAAGAGGACAGCATCGCCGTGCTCATACGAGACAGGTACTGGCCATATCGCGACGGCTGAGGATGTGAGGAGGCACAAGGATATGAGAGATTTCATCATGAGGTAGATGGCAGCGATGTAGGTCTGATTCGACACCCCTCCTGCGATCTTGGCACTGTCCGGCTCCTGCGAGATTCTCGGTAGTCGCACTTGGTGATATCACACTACTTTGGCCATCCTGTACAATGTCGAAAGATGGTCGTTGAATTGCAGCTTCCAAGGCATTGCACGACTTAGCCAGGAGCTGGGGACACAAGGCGGGATGGTGGGGCATGCAGCCGCCTGGGGTTGAGGCGCCGTGCCATACAGCCGTTCAACCTCAGCCTGATCTCTCTACAGCAACAAACCACAACCTCACAACGTACAAAACACTCCCACCATGTATATTAGAACACTGAGATAGAACGGCCTTCAGCCAAAGTCCTACATAGTCAATGACTGATAAAGGACTCTAATGGAATAACAATAATAATAATAATAATAATAATAATAATAATAATAACCTCAGCCTGATCGACTTTGTGTAAGACGCACTAGTTCTCAGGGCTTGATATTCTCCACGTTATAACTACTTGATACCGTGTCCGTGCGCGTTT
>LR132125.1:0-66989 GCA_900634815.1 Paradendryphiella salina | reverse complement strand
GCCGCCATACATGACTATCAGTGTTGGGAGGCTCACTAGTGAAAGGAAATAACGATAGCTATGAATGCATTCTGTACGATGTTGGTTGTTCTTTTTCTTACGTGAGGGTGCTACGGAGGTGTACATGACCTGAGACGAGTAGAGCCGAAGTAGGACCGAGTCGGCTCGTTGGGCAGCGTCGAGCTGCCGACGTCCCTACTGATACTCATGATCCGACAACTACCATAAAAAACAAAATGCAAAGAGGTAAAAAGGAACTCCTGCCACGCTATGCAAGTATACGTCCAGTATAGAAAAAAGTGATGGAAAATCACACATCTCTTGCCCTCTTTCTCGGCCTTTAGTCTTATTACAAACCAACCTACTACTTTCACAAAAAAAGACAAGAAACAAAAAACCCCTTTGCTACCACGCTTTACACCTCAATATTCTCAAAGGGATCCCGATCCGGCGGCAACCCCCGATAAATCACACTGCCACCCGCGTCCAACCTCGCATTGACACTGGTAATCCATACACGTTTCGTAAACGCACTAGTGCGCTGAATCTCGTCTTTGGCAACACCCAGCTCATCATGCGGGATCCAGACGGCGGGTTGAATGGCACGAGTGGCAGGATGTTGAAAGGAGCGTTTAATCAGTTTTTGGCGAGCTTCAGGTTCAATGTCAGCAAGTTCGTCGTCGACCTCGTCGAAGAGGTTGCTGGCGGGGAGGACCTGGGCTTCGGCATCGTGTATGGGTTTGGCCACGTCGTCGAGGCCCTTTTTAAGCTTGTTTGCGATGACGTCGAGGGGGTCCTTGTGCTTCGCGTGCTTCGCGTGCTTCTTGTGCTGGGAGCGCGCGTACTGCGAGTGGGAGCGCGAGTTGGAGCTGTGGCGGGAGCGGGCGGCCCAGCTTGTATTACGGCCACCGGTGTCTGGTCTTGGCGATCGGCCGTACTTGGCAGACGACATGCTGCCGTCCAGGTTGCTCATCTCGTAAGATCCTGCGCCATGCGATGATTGGCGTCGTTTTGTGTTGTTGTGTTGGTCCAAGTGGGCTTGCTCGCGCTCTTCAGCTGTCAAACTCTCTGGTTCAGCTGTGAGACCCGTATGCTCGTCGGCGCGCTCCCACCGACTGGCCTGTGCTCGTTCCCACTCTTCATCCCTCAAGACTGCCTCGTCTTCAAAGGTAATCGGAAGGTAGGTGAAGAGTGGTCCAAACGCGCGATTCAGCACAACTTGGAAAAGGACGGTGAAGATACCCATTATGATCATGACGACGGCGTGCGGGAAACAAGACTGCTGTCCTTTTTCATCTTCCTGAAGAATAAACAAACCAACAAGGCACAGCTCGAGGAAGTAAAGTCCAGTGAACAGCTGGTTGACGGCCTTGGGGAAGATGAGACCGTTGGTTTCGGCCTTGGCGTAACTTACGTAAATCATTTGGTATCGGTAGGTGAACCAAAAGAGGCAAAAGGTGATCAACATCATGATCAAAATCAGCGGCGCGACAACAGAGTAGATGATGCCAATCGCACCAAAGTTGGTGTAGACAGGTATCATGGTACCCCAGTTGATACCGGGTCTCTGCAGCACCCTCGAAACCTTCTCGCGGGGAGTGGTGTCCATGAAGCGCAGGAAGATAATGATGACCACAGCGCCAATCTGGAGAAGAGTTCCGGAACTGATGCTGAGTGCCTGCAGAATCATGTAGGAGAAAAAGTAGTTTGCAGCCTTGGGCAAGCTTCTCGCCAGTGTCTGAGGTACACTGAGAGGATCGTTGACGAGGTCATCAATGGCTGTCGTGATACCCGTAGAGATGGACACCACGAGGAACAGTTGGACGAAGACAAAGGCAAAGTAGAAGTTCTGCACGAGCAACTCGCGTTCCCCCAACGTGGTTGTACCAGTGACGCCAGCCAGGAAGCGTAGAACAAGCGGTAGTACGGCAAAGAGGATGGCCAGGAACGCAGGTGGCAACACACCCTGTACGAAACTTACCACCCAGTCTGGAAGGCTGTTGATGAAGCCTAGCCATGGTACAGCTTCGGTAAGCGTGTCAATCTGAGACAAGGCTCCCGTGAAGGTGACGGGGATACCCCAGAAGATGACAAGGCCAACGATGAGAAGAACGACGCCAAACATGCGGAGATAGCGCTCCCACCACTTCATGCTGAGGTTGTCCCAGAGCACGTAGTTGGGGTTGACTTCGACTGTTCGCGGGCTCATCTGCCTGGGGATGTGGTAGCTTAGCGACTGACACGCCATATGTGCCGCGACTTGATGGTTGAATTGAATAAAGGCCGAGTTCATCAGTGGGAACCGTTCAGGATGGGCTTGGTCTTCGGCAATCTCGGCGTTAAGACGAGCAAGTTCCTTCCGGCAGTGATATATAGTATCCACTTTCTTTCCGACAAGGGGCAGCGATGGCCACCATGACCAGCTGAACAAGGGTAAACGCATTGTGTCTCGATCCTTGGGTTTCATATACTTTCTCCAGAGAGCGTCTTCGCCATCTTCGGCCAAAGATTCATCCCATAATCCTGTCGTGTCGTATTTGATGTTGCTGGAATCTTTGACTTGTAGTGGCGGCACTTGATCGTCATGAAACGGCTTGGGGCTTGTAAAGTCAGCTTGACCAACGTATACCGCTTTTAGTTTCTGGAAGGGATGTCGCCACGAAGCCTTGGCGGGTCTCTTCTCCTCGTCTGCCTCGACCGCAGGCGCTTTCAGGTCCTTGTCCGGAGAATTTGGCTCTGATACAGGGCCGTCCAAGTAATTTTCCTTATTTGCCAGAGGAGTTTGCGTGTCACTACTAGCTCCTCTTTGATGGAACTCTGCCGAGGTCGGTGAGGCGTCGGATCTGTCGTCCATGCCGTCAACAGGCGCTTGTGCTTGCTCGGTCTGCGCAGGATGGACGTGGCGCTTTGCTCCAAAAACCCCCCGCATGTTGCCGTACACCTTCTTATTGAATCGGTCTACGCCGCGGAAACCCTCGCCGACTGCGTGCATCCCTTCACCAAGTAGAGGGATGGGTAGCATCCCGCGCTTACGGCTAGGGGAGGAGGATCTCGAGGACGAGGATGAAGACGAAGCGGAGTCGGCGAGGACTTTCTGGAGTTGTTGTTCAATTTCGTGCGGGTTACCAGCATCCACACCCTGGTCGTGGGTCTCCTGATTGATAGCATGGTTCTGCATGGCTTCGTCCTGTTTCTTCTCCTTTCTCGACTTTGTTTTCTTGCCTGCCTCCTTGGCCGCCTTTTCTTCCATCTTCCTATGTCGTTTGGTGCATGTGATGATGAGATTCGTCTCAGCGGCCTCGAGGCTTCTCGCAATCTTGGTCCGGTCGTCGACCTTTTCCATCAAGTCGTCATAGTTGCGATTGATCCAGATGTCTTTGATACCGCCGGGGAAGACGTCGTAGAGGGCGTCAAGAGCGGGGACGGTGAGCCACTTTTCGGGGATGCTCTGGACAAGAATAGTGGTGGCCGAGGCGCGGATGCGATGGTCGGGTCGGGTGAGGACAGTCTGCCTGAGACGCACAAACTGCCTTAACGCCAGATAGAAGTTGAAACACACCCAACAGATGACACAGACGGCCAATATCAAGTGTGCCCACAAGCGACCGTGTTTGCGCGGGACACCTACATTAGTCCAAGCAAACGAATCCAAGCCAGACACGTCGGGCTCGTCGCCTGCTCGGTTGAGGGGTAGCAGAATGGGCAGAATGACGAGCGCCATGGGGATGAAGATGCGGAGCAGCAGCTGCAGATATTGTAGAAAGAGGTAGCCGTCGACACCGGCAATGCGAATGAGTTCTGAGTCGCTGATTGTGAAGACATTCTTGAATGACTCGATAGCGGTTACGGGGGGGGCGATGCGCTTTGCGACAGGCACAAAGGCGGTCTTGTAGTAGCTGCAACCTTTTAGTGGGCGACGATTCTAGTTGGGTTGTTTGCATACTAGATCTTATGGAACAAGCTCTGTCGCGATACTCCGTCATTGTTCTCCGTTTCCTTGGTCTTTTGCGACTTTGTCTTGTGCAGCTTCCAATTGCCGCTCAGAATCAAGAAGAAGGCAATCTGCACACCAAAGATA
Source organism: Paradendryphiella salina (assembly GCA_900634815.1). Classification (NCBI taxonomy): domain Eukaryota; kingdom Fungi; phylum Ascomycota; class Dothideomycetes; order Pleosporales; family Pleosporaceae; genus Paradendryphiella; species Paradendryphiella salina. Next base: position 62,911 of record LR132125.1, on the reverse strand, counting down.
GCTGCAGCAGTCGATAGTGAAGCAGCAAAATTCTCGATACTTTGATTCTGTTTTTGCAAAGCAGCACCAGTGCCCACTGTGTTGGTTGGCGTCGAGGCGTCCGCTGTGCTTGACATGGTGTCGCGCGTGAGGGTGGAGTGGCCGAGGTCGCGTGGGTTGTGGATTCGCAAATCAATGCCCCCTGTCTCTAGGTGCCGGCAGCCATGGACCAAAAACAAACAAAGGGAGGAACAGCCGTTGTTATGTGTGGTTGCAGAGCGACAGGAAAACGGCGGTGAAGTGTCTACAAGTACGAAAAGAGAGTGAATTAGAGGAGCACCGAGGGGAGATATTGGAGGGCGGTAAGGGTTCAGAGGTAACCGGGGTGTTCGACGTGTTTCAAGCCTTGCATTCCCTGGCGCGCTTGCACGGGGGCTTGGCGGCGTCACTGGCGTAGCTGGCGCCCACGATTTGGCCAGCCGCCCGCCGCCCGCCGTTGGAGCCAGACAAGCGCTGGCTCTCGTGTCAATCCGAAACCGGGACCACTTGCGATTGTTCTCGTCTTTGAACCCTGCTTTCGCTCTGAGAGAGTCGTTGCTGGCTTTCCATGCTGCGCCGAAGGTGATGCAGCGTCATTAGCAGACCTGTCTTTGTGGGAACAGGAGCCTCAAGGTTGTGGCGGCGGGTGTGGATCTGATCTCGGCCCTCAACCCCGTACTATGACGTTGAGCTGCATCTCTTCCAACAAAAAAGCCCTCCGTATTGCCGCAATAGCCTCGTACACGTGCCAGCCCCGGTCCCACCTTCCCCGAACAGCCACGTAGCGCCACGGCGCCACAGCTCAAGCCTCATGAGGAATCAAGACTCGAGCCGTTTTGATTGCGCCCTTGCATAACACTTGGTTGAGCACACCTTCTTCGCCCTTGGCATTACCCGCCGACTGTTCTTCTGTGCTGTTTGCATCTTGCAACAGAGGTTATTGTCTTGGCAATCGGACGAGGACGTGTCCAGGTTGTGTCAACCCTCCACACATCAGTTCTTGCTCCTTGTGTACAGGCAAACCCATCCGATAGCCATAAAGCAAGCCTTCAGGAAGAGCCTTGCAGCGCCGACGTCGCGCACCTTCCCCGCCCAGCGGCTCAGCCACGAGATCGACATGATATCGCCTCACTCACAGTCAGGTGCGCACGTGCTGGCGCGCTATCGCGTGTAGTCAGCTTCGCCCTCATTGGTTGCGCGCCCTGAGAACCGCGTATGCGTCATGGATGCTCTGCGTCCTTGATGATACCAACCCTGACTGCACTCTTCAATTCAGAACCACGTCCTTTTGATACAGCAGGCCATTCATTTGTGCAATGCGGACCTCACGCATCTCCCATGATACGTCCCGCATTGTCGCCGCGAGCCGCACTCAGCGCACCCTACGGCAGACCCGATCCGCGACTAGTGCATCAGGGGGCGATACCAAAGCCAGTCACGTCAAGAACGAAATAGAAAGCAGCGCCGACGTTGGCTCTGGCTCTGAATTGAGTCCTGTCCTCTCCGCTTCCGGCTCAGATGGTGAGGCGCAACGAGCGCCCAAGAAGAGGAAAAGGGGGCAGGATGCGCCAATTGTGGTGAAGCGAGAAGTGGACGAAACCTCAATCGCTGCAATCGCATCACCGCAAAAGGATGCAAAAGTCAAGAAAGCGCGTCGTGCGCCTGCAAAGAAGACCAAGGCCAGCGACGGGAGTGTCAAGATCGAGCCACCTGCGAACTGGGAGGAGATATATACCCTCACGAGGGAGATGCGCAACCAAAACGTGGCACCTGTAGACACAATGGGTTGTGAGAGCTTAGCGGATAGGAACACGTCACCACGAGATCAGCGGTTCCAAACACTTGTAGCCTTGATGCTAAGCAGCCAGACCAAGGACACTGTCACAGCACCTGTGATGCGCGGAATGCAGGAGAAGATGCCGGGGGTATGTCCATCTTACTACTTCCGGAGTGCATGCAGCTAACTTCCATCAGGGCTTCAACCTCGAGTCCGTCCTTGCTCTCGAACCCACCCAGTTGAATGCCTTTATCAACAAAGTCGGCTTCCACAACCTCAAGACCAAGTACATCAAGCAGACGGCTGAGATATTGAGGGATAAGTGGAATTCGGAGATACCCGACACCATTGAAGGCTTGGTGTCGCTGCCAGGGGTGGGGCCTAAAATGGCCTACCTCACTCTGAGCGCAGCCTGGGGTCGGACTGAGGGCATAGGTGTTGATGTACATGTCCATCGCATCACAAACCTATGGGGCTGGCATAAGACACAACAACCGGAACAGACGCGTGCCGCGCTTGAATCATGGCTACCCAAAGATAAATGGCACGATATAAACAATCTTTTGGTAGGATTCGGGCAGACCATATGCCTACCAGTGGGCAGAAAGTGCGGTGACTGCAAGCTAGCAGTAAGAGGCTTGTGTCCATCAGCAGTAGTGGCAAAGAGTACAAAAGTCAAGAAAGAGGCTGTCGTGAAGATGGAAGCACCCGAAGGTGATGCGATGGTGCAGGAGGAGAGGGTCGTCGGGGAGATCAAAGTTGAAGACGTCGCGAGCACTCTGCCGGATATTGAGGATATTGGGAACGAGCCACGCAGAAGAACAACGCAGAAAAAGCAGTAAGCTGTGATCGCAGCCACCTCTTCAGCCTTTCCACAGTTTCTACGTACTAATAGTTTCCCCGGACCCCAAAGTGACTGCTTCCATCTCGTGTCGTGGTTTTGCGCGTTACTGTCGCGTTACAAGTAGAGTGGAGCTGGTTTCGCATCCACGCTTTCTTTTTGTGGACCCACACAAACTCCGGGACTGCCTTACCCTCGCCGAGCACCATAACATCATCACGAATCTTGCGGCATTTCACGGTGACCGCCGCATCGATGAGTGTAGCGCGAGCGAGTGCAACGCGTCTGACCCAATAACATCTCCTTCATCATTCCCTTTCACGAAAATCCAAAGCGTTCACTGCACGGCTGTCAAGTGCTGACTAGTTCACGTGCTCTTCGCCTCTTGAACCTCCAACCGTGGTACTCGAATAGCCTGCCGCACCAGCTCTTGATTGACCGTACACCGTCGAACCTTACGATCCTTCAGCCATCAATTCACGCTGACGTTTACTGATAAAACATCTACAGCGTGCCAATGTACAGTTAACCCCAACGGCTACATGAGTGCGAGACCTCAACGCTGCAACATGGAGTTCGATCACACTGAATCTTCAGGACCCGCACTTGCTGGGCCCGCATCGTCCTCTGCGGAGCCTACCATGGGCGATGACCTGGCATCTGTAAACCATGGCGGCATCCATCACCGGAGCTCTTTGCGTACGGACACCACGGCCAAGTCAAGCAATTCCATCGAATCCTCAAGGGCCAAGCTTGAACATGCTCGTCCACGTATCCTACTTATTGCAGCCTGCCTCGTCTACTTCATGACGGTTCTCACAACCTTCCAGGTCGGTGTCGCTAGCGTCGCTAATATGATTTCGCCTCATCATGAACGAGTCAACGATCAGCTTCGAGCTCAGTCAAGTGCCCTGCACGAGGAGCAGATAGTTCACAGCCGCCTGGAGACAGTCCTTGCGATCCAGTTGAACCGTGGCTACATGGAAACCCACGAAGACTGCCTTGTCCGCGGACTCGAGAAGGCTGACCACGAGCTCCTTGGTCTTGGATTCCGATATCCCGACGTTCGCGACCGGGTTAAGGAGTGGGCGATGGATAACTGTGGCCGATTGCAATTCGCACCGCAGGTAGTTATTGAAGAACCGACCCCACAAGAGGCTATTTTGACATACTGGGCCACTGTCAGCTACCGCGCTTGTCGAATCGCCGAGGAAGCTGTTGGCTTCGTCAAGCAGAAATTCGGCCGAATCTGGGCTCGTCTTCGCGGTTCATCACTGCCACAGACTGCTTCTCTTCATAGCGGGGATCCTACCGCTAACGCCAACATGTCCGCTAGTGAGCAGATTCTCCCTGAGCGTTCGCTTCCCCAGGTGCCATACGGCTTCGCTCTGCAGTGTGATCCAGGCCAGCCTTGCCGCCTCTTCTACCCAGCTGAACTAGCTGCGCGCTTCGACCGGCCCAGTGTTTCACCAGAGCTTCTGGCACAGCTTGAGCGACACACTGCAGCCATGCTCACTCTCGACACCCGCCTCGCTAGAGTACAGGACATCATCATCAAAACGTCGATCCTAGTGAGCTACCTCGAGATACCCCTTCTCGTCTGCTCCCTCGCCGTATTCGCCAACAGCATCACCCTGAAGACCATGCCAGCACGCGTGGTTCCAGGAAAGGAAGACGTGTACCTAGCCAAGTCTGTATTGATGGAACACGCCACTTTCTTAGCAATTCTCTTGCTCGAAAAATCCCCGGACATCTTTGCAAGTATCCGCTGTGCGTTCATCTTCGGTTTCTTCACCGCACTCCTTGGCTTGAACATGGTTCTCCAATTCTTCATCCGGGGTTCTCAGCTCGAAACTATTTACAATGCGTGGGGAGCGATGCTTGATCTCTATCTGATTGCGCGGAATCGCCACGTCCCGAGCGAAGAGGACATTAACATGGCACCGCGGGCTGGTGATAACGGGAAGCAAAAGCAGCCTAATAAGATGACCTCTCTACAGGACAAGCATGTAGCAGTCGCCTCACCCATCCCGCGCCCACCCTCCAAACCATATCACCGCCTGGCCGATCCGGAAACGTCCGTTCAAGAAGATGTTCAAGCGACCCTCACCCTTTTCCGCCAAGCACATCAAAAGCAAGTCACCGTCGCCTCCGATACTGACGTGAACACCGATACAGAGACCGATTCCGACGCCGAGACATTTGTCCATCTTTCCGGCGGTATGTTAGCCGAGGTCAGCGACGCGGGTTGTAGATGGTCACTGGTCGGTTGACCTAGCGAACGCATTTCTCGGTGAACGGTTTTTTTTTTATAATGTTATGGATAAGGCGTTTAGGTTGGGGGAGGGGGTTATATTCGACGGCGTCATGTCAGGTATGGGGGAGCGGGGGTATGATGTGATATGATATGACATGGCGTCTGGTTTCACACTTTCCAGTATAATTGAGGGTTACGCAACCGCCTTCCAGGCTTATACTCTAGCTCAGAGTACAAGCCGTGTTGCATAGACTGCACATTTACGAATGGAAATGATTCAACCTGCCGTCTCCCTCTTCGTTCCCTCCAAGACGAGCGAAATAGAGGGCCTCGGTGAGCCAGCAAGCACCGCGACCATGTTTTCCACATATGCCAAACTCGGTAGCCTCCAAGCTCCCCTTCTCATCTGATTCTTCCCTTTCGTGTCGCTCAATCATCATCACAACGTTTTTTTTTTCCTCCCTCCCACACTTTCTTCCTGCCCTACTCATACTTGCCCCCAAAGAACGTCCTCCTCACTCCACTCTCGGGCAACAAATGCGCAAACTCGGGCGCGAGAAAGCCGCTCCCATTGGCCCCAGCAGCTGCATACGCGTTGCGTCTTGCCGCCGGCCAGCCCACGTCCATGTGCAAGTGTCCTGCAGTCCTCGTCTTGGGCGTCGCCACCTCTCTCTCTTGTTTGATGCGCGCTGCATGCTCGGTTTCGCGCCGACGACGGGCGTCCTGCTGCTCCTCGCTCACCACCTCCATAGCGCCAAACGTGCCCCTCGCACCCAACGGCTCCTGGATCCCGCGCATCCCAGATGAAGCCCGGATATATGCTTCCCCCTTGTCATGCACACCCCCTCCGTCTTCTCCCCTTCCTGCTCTTTCGAGCTCGGGTACCTGCGCCATCAACCCAACTGGCATGCCCACCCGTGGCCGGCTCCACACAAAGGGCTCGAGGCCTAGCTCTCGAGCGCGCTGCTTTTGCAGGCTGCGTGAGGGCGTGTCGAAGCGCTCTTCCCAGCTTAGGTGTGTGAGGCCGTGGAAGGCGGTGGCGAAGAGGGAGTTGCGAGGACAGAGGGGGGTAACGTGGGGTGAGGGGGAGGAGGAAAAGATGAGAGAGAGGAGGTGTGCTGCTTGTGGATGTTGCTGTACTCTTCCATTTCCTCCTCCTCCTCCTCCTCCGGGGATGTCGTTGTGCTGTGTCGTGTCGTCCGCACTGCTTGCATTCTTCTTTTTCTCCTCCTTGTCTTCCTCCTGCCTCTTGTCTGCCATCGTCAGCATCCCCTTTGCCCCTTTGAACTGCCCAATACACCAATACACGCTCGGTTTCGCATGGCTTTCTAACATGCCCACATGATATTGGGTGAAGCCTGCTCCAGTTGCGATGTCGCTTCGTACGAGTAGGATCTTGTACTCGTAGCCCGTGGTGTCTTGGTAGTAGTGGTAGGAGTCTTTCCAGTGGGGGGTTGGCTTAGCTTGTGTTTGAAGAGGTGTAGAAGGGGGGAAAGGGCAAGGAGAAGGAGGGTTCGGGGTGGGGGCGTAAGAAGAGGAGGGGACGGAGACTGAGGTTGAAGTATACGGGGCTGAAGCCGAGACGGAGGCTGGAGTAAGCGTGCTCGTTGGACTTGGGAAGTCGGTTGATTCGGAAACTCCAGCCACATCGCTACACTCCGCTTCTTCCCTCTCCTTCCTCCTCCGCACCAGATCCGCCTCGGCAGACACAAACGGCATACGCAGTCCCTTTTCCTCTCCCTCTGCTTCTCCAAAGAAGAAACTCCGGCTCTTCCTCCCCTTTCGTGCTCCACCCGCCGCCGTGTTGCGCGGGACAACGCTTGTACTCGACGTACCTGAACCAGTCAACTTTCTAATCCTCTCACACCCCTCCCGAAACTTGATACCATCGGCCTTTGCCCCCAGCCTCTTCAACTCCTTGCTCTTCCTGCGCTCGCTCCGCAGCACAGCCCAGGAATACCGCTTCGTGCTGAGTTTGCGGCGTCCTTGCAGAGTATCGTCGAGCCAGTCGAAACTCACTGTGGGAATGGCGAGCGTTCTGGCTTGCTGGACGGCTTCGCTTGGTTTCCGGATGTGTGGGAGGTGGGGGGTTAGTGTGTGCATGAGTGAGTGAGAGAGTTTCGTAGACGTTTCGCAAAGTAGGGTTACTAGGCTCAAGGGACGACAAACCTTGTATGCGTCTTTACTCGCGATAACGTGTGTGACACCTTTCTTCACGGTTGGAGAGTACTTGCCATCATTGCACTCGATCCAGGATTTTATTAGCTTGGTGTCGTGCGGGAGGGTGCCCGACGTGGCGATGACGAGGTTGGTGAGGACGCCCATCAGGGACGAGTGTGCTACGGAAATGTGTTGAGCAAGGCGGGTTTTAGGGTTACTAGGATGATTCAAGAGTGCTGGATAGGTAGTCTGTAGAGATGAGCTAGGTGATGTATAAATATGCTTAACAGTGAGGTGAGGCTCGAAGGGCGCTCTGGAGCTGTCTTACTTTTGGGTGGCATGCGGTACTCGAAGTGATATTGCGTTTGTCCGCTCTGCGCCGCGAGGTAAAAGACATTGGAGAACTACACCGCGGCAGTGTCCAACAGCCGTCCTTGGAAAACCGTATAATATTCCAGAACATAGATTCCCCGCCACGGTGAGAAGCAGAGGAGATAAATGGACAAGAAAGCAAGGCATCATGTATAAAGAGTTTGGGCAATTAATGGTGGTCTAGCCATGTTCTCGTAACGAACAATCTATCCCAAAATGTCTTGAGCAACAAAGCTACTGCGCGGATTTCGCCGCCTTTACAAAAGAACGTATCTTGTCCAGGCTCTGTTGGCCATGCTCCTCTACACCGCTGCTGACGTCCACGGCCTGAACCCTATCTCGATACTCTCCAAGTCCCACTAACGTGGTTTGCACGTTATCTGGGTTCAAGCCTCCAGCCAGTATGACTTCGATGCCATCGTCCTTTGCGAAGACTGCTTTGACGTCTGATAAATCTAGCTGTTGGCCAGAGCCGCCCGATCCGGCATCCAACAAGGGAAGAGCGTGATACCCTCTAGCGCCGATACCATGATCATGCGGGTTGAATGCCTTCAAGACCGGGACAGGCATCAGCTTTGCCCATTCTAATGGCTCTTGGCCGTGTAATTGCACGATATCCAAGTCGAGCAATCGCTGCTGCTCAAGCACATACTCCAGCGACTGGTTTCGGAAGACTCCCACAAGAAGTGCGCGAGTGTCGTTTGCAAGAAAGCGTGATGCACCATGCTCAAAGAAGTCAGATGTGGTTTTTGTGTCAGCCAGTAGTTCTGGCTTTGAGACGATTGGCTTCTTCGTCTTATGCACGGCTTCTGAGATGGCGAGAGCCGTCTCCGTTGTCACTGTCCGCTTAGTACCGGGTGCTAGTATCATACCGATAAGGTCAGCTCCAGCCTCGACGGCAGCTTTCGCGGCCTCTGCACTACGTGTTCCGCAAATCTTGACCATTGGGGTTGACGAAGCTCGGCTCGTCTTTGTAGTCGGACCACCCAATAGCTCTGAGATGAATTGCGCTGTGTTCGATGCCCGCATCAGCGCTTCTCCGACCAGGACTGCACCCACTCCGCTCTTGATGTATGGCTCGACATCTTTGGGACCAGCGATTCCACTCAACGCACACAAAATGGTTTCCTTTGGCACCATGTTGATGAGGCGGTTCGTTGTTTCCATGTCAACCTCGAAGTTGACCAGGTTTCGGTTGTTCACGCCAATGACCTGAGCACCTAGCTTAACAGCAATCGCCGTCTCGTCGGCATTTTGGACTTCTACCAGAGGCTCCATTCCAAGTGATCTTGAGTATTCGTAAAGCTTCTTCAGAACTGGCTCTTCCAGCATCTTGACGATGAGTAGAACGGTATCGGCACCCGCGAGCCTGGCCTCAAGGATCTGATATTCGTCGAAGATAAACTCCTTGCGTAGTACAGCAGGGCGGTTCGGCATGCCCTCTAGACTTTGTCGAACGGCTTTCAGATCGTCAATGCTTCCTTTGAACCATTCCGGCTCGGTGAGTACGGAAATGGTACTGGCACCAGCTTTCGCGTATAGCCTTGCTTGAGCAGGCGCGCATGTCGACAAAGAGATGATGCCCTTGGAAGGCGATGCGCGCTTGATCTCAGACATGAGCGAGAGTCGGAAAGGGGACTGTCTAAGACGTTCCGGGAAGTTGATTTGTGGGGGAGCCAAGTTGAGGTCGTATGAAGCTTGTAGGTCGCTGGGTCTCTGTGAAGGGATCTTCTTCTGCTCGGCAACGGCCGCCCTGCGATGGTCGTAAATTTTCTCCAGTATAGACGTCTGTTTGTCTTTCTTTGCGCCCTCTGTTGTGCCATTGGTAGCAGCTCCAACTGCTTGGGCGTGCGCTTCCTTCTGAAGCCGGTCGTTTTCGGCCCAAGTACCTCCTTGCATCTTGAGAAAGTTTCTCATCATGACCCGCCCATCTTCGGTCAAGATACTTTCCGGGTGAAACTGCACACCTTCCATGACATAATCCTTGTGACGAACGCCCATGATGACTTCCTTCACTTCAGCGTCTGGGTTCGCAGGTATGGTGGCAGTGATCTCGAGGCAGTCGGGAAGCGTTCCGTGGGTGCCAGCGAGGGAGTGGTACCTGGTGACGGGTACATTTTGAGGGACGCCTGCAAACATGCCCTTGCCGTCGTGTTTGAGAGGCGAGGTCTTTCCATGGAGAACCTGGCCGGTGACATCTACGGTGCCGCCATAGCTGTAGAAGATGCACTGCTCCCCCATACAGACGCCCATGATTGGAACCTTGCCGCTGAAGTGCCGAATGGCCGCATTGCTAATGCCCGCATCCTTGGCTGGGTGTCCAGGACCGGGACTGATGACTAGTTGTGTAGGATTCTTCGCGATGAGGTCTTCGAGGGTGATTTCGTCGTTGCGATATACGGTTACGGTGGCGCCTTCGAAGACAAGGTACTGGTATACGTTCCAGGTGAAGGAGTCATAATTGTCAATCAGCACGACGTTGGAAGCGGTCGGTATCGGCGGAGAAGGGTTGGGGTGGCGAGGCGAGTGATCGACGAGTTCGGGGGACGGCATTTTGGTTGGTGTGTGTTTGTCGCGGGGCAAATTTGAAGGCGAAGGGGCGGGCTGTCGTATATGTAGCTTCCTTTGAGCACCGTTTCCGGTGGATGAGTAGCAGCAATGGATTTCGGAGCTTCGTCGGTGATGCGAAGAGGGACACAATTCTCGTTGGCCTAGTGCATGCGCCAGAAGTATGCGTCGTCACCGAGGGCTCAGGTGGAAAGGAGTGTATGTTGTCCGTGTAGCGGGGTGAGTCAATGGGGCACTATTCAGATATTGAGGCTGCGGAGTTACCACGGAGGTGACGTGCGCACATCGGGCTTGGAGCCATGCCGGGCCAATGGACGCACGACTGCATGCGCAAGAAGATGGTCGTGCGACATGTATTTATTCCCACCATGCAAGCTACAAAACATGGTTTGCACGTGTTGAAGTCATGTTCTGCCAAAAGCATGGGCAGGGCCTTGTCGGTGCCCCCCAGCCCACTAACAAAGTTCCCTTGTGATGATCCCTGCACGTACTAGCTCGACTTTCGCGTGAGCTTTGGCTTTCGCGACTTTCCGACATTCACTCCCAGCATTCGGCTATCCATTGCCCACCCGCGCCCACACAACCCCTTCATGGCCTTTGGCTAGCTGCATCTCCTATCGCGCACCGCAGCGCAAACATGGCCCCTCTCCCATCGCCCGACTTTGACCTTGGCAAGTGCCTCCACGGCAAGCAGCAACTTGTGTATGTTTACCGCCTTTGACTCGCAGCAACCAATTAATGTAGCCAGCACCTGGGACATCGCTTACCGCGCCCTCTGCGACCCCGAAACCGCGTCCAAAAGCGAAGCCCTACGCGCCTTCCTCACCAACAAAGAAAACACAGACACCCTCAGCCATCCGTGGAGGCCCTTTGCAGACCCATCGTCGCAAGAGAAGAGCAGGTTCGAATCCAAGACGGCGCCCATCAGCGTCACGCCCGCCCAGAGCGACCACTACGACATAGAAGAGATCAAGGAGGACAGTTTGTGGCTGTCCAGAGAAGCGCAAATCTCCGAATATGCGGCATTGCAGTTGGTCGTGCAGGAATGGCAGGGCAGGCCGGCTGCGCAGCTGCTGAGTGGCTTGACCGAGGAGGAGGCGCTCAGCGTGCAAGATGCAGCAGGAATCGCCAACCTGGGCGCCTCGACTTTCGTCCCAAACTCGTCCATTCTCGCAACTCCGCTCGCTTCAAGAACCGCCCATCTCGGTCCCAAGCACCAGCGCCGCCTGCACATTCTCGACATGTACCACACCACATGCGCTTCCATAATACGCATCAGCCAGCTTCTCGTCTCGTGGGGCTGCGCATCCAACTTGCGCAATCAGACCATCTATGGCACCGAATATCTCAGCGTCGGCGCCGGGTGGATCCAAGAGCTTGGTCAGGCAGTCGCCGCAGCACAAGATGGGCCGTCGGGCGGCAAAGCGCTAGACGAGTGCTTAAAGGCCTTCTCCAAGCGATGTGATTCTCTCGACACCGGCTACACATGGAACGTCGACGATTCCATCCTCGAGGCCGCGACCGAGAAGTGGCTGGTCGCTCAAACAACCGAGCTGCTACACATTCTACATTTGGCTTTGGTGCACGCCGATTTGGTCACCAAAAACTTCCTTCCTGCCGCTACCATTGAAGACTGGCTCAAAGCCTTCAGTTTCCGTGGCTTCTTTCGCGACTTCCCCGCAGTCACGGCTCGCCAGGAGCCTCTCGTCCCAGTCATCCAGCTTCTAACTTCACTCATGTCCCTGACCATTCTAAAGGTAGACAGAATCATGGACGACCTCGAATCTGGCGACTGCAACACTTGGCATTCTTCGTCCTACATTCTGAACACCACGGTTGTAGAGACAATCACTACCATATTCGGAGAAGCCAAGATATTGGGTGCTAGCCCCGCCACACCACCCATGTTCGCCTGGGCCATCCTAACATGGAAGCTTACCAGCCGTGCGGGCCACGAGGAGCAAGAGCGTGAGCGTCTGCTGGCGTCATCAAACGGCGCCGGCAACCCGGAGCCTGAAACTTCACCGCTTGAAGAGGCCGCTCTAACGGTTGCTAGACTCGAGAGCCACGAGCTGTTTGACGGCAAGATGCCATACGAAGAGCTTGCCACTGTCAGCTCAGCAGTAGGTGTCCTAGCCATCATCAATCAACTTGTTGAAACAAGTCTCCCTGCATTTGGAACATCAATCGACCGAATATCCCAAGATAGGATCCGGCTGCTGTTCCTCCACCTCATCCGCGCTGCCATCAGGAGTGACATTGTTGCATACAGTCCAGATCTTATAGTAACTACCTATACTATTCTGGCTGGCGACAACACGTTCCGCAGGTGGGAGAACGGCGAAGCCTCGCGCCATGCTGATCCGATTGTTGCATACTTCCTGGAAGACGAATATGTTCTTCGGCCTATGCTGCTAAATGAAGCTCGTCTTCGTTATCCCTACGAAATGACACCTTTCTTGAAGTTCTGCAGCGCATTGACTCGTGGAGATAAGACGATGCAGAATGGCATGCCCACGTTTGTCGATAAGCTTGCGAACCACAACCGATTGATGCAACGCCTTCCAGACGGCTTCCGGGATTACCAATTAACGCGCGAAGATGAGAATGCCAACTGGGTTGAGCTCACAGCTGATCTCCCCTTGTTTTCTTCTCAAGGCTCATCAGGTTTCCGCGGCCAACGTCGCCTGATGGCCTCGGGCGCTGCCACACAAACAGATGGTCTCTCTACCATCCCAGCTGGGACCGAAGGCATCATAGTCGACGACAACTCACAGCCGTACGTGGCAGTATGGCATCACCAGCACTCAACTTTATCATATCTCGTCGAACTCCTTTCGACTTACCCCGTCGGGAGCAGCAAAGTCGAGACTGCTACCCAGCAACCCGCTTTTCGTGAGAGTGTTGTCGAAGTCATCGGGCTCTTCGCTGACCTGATACACTCATCCTTGCATTCATCTGAAGGCGTCTGCTCAACTGAGCTCCTCGAGGCAATCGGTATTGGCGCTGGAAGCAATCTGGATACTGTGAACATTGTACTGGCAATCTTCGAAGAAGAACTGCTACACCTCTGCCAAGAGGCGGGCGACGAAACCTCTCTGGAGCTATTGGTCAATTGCACTCATTTCTTGGAGGCTTTGATTGTCGTTTCCCCACAAAGAGTCTGGCCGTGGCTCGCCAGGAGTAGGCTATTGGAGGGTGATGGCAATGGAAGCCTGGCAACTATCCTCATTGGCACTGAAATGGTTCTTGGAAGATACAACTTCCTCCTTGGCTGCATTCGACTTTACAAGCGGCTTGTCAAAGACGCAGTCGAAAGATCCGTGTCACGCAAAGTCCCCACAAAGGCACTCAGTCGATTCAATGCGTCTGCACCCGCCGAGAGTGGTACCTCTGACAAGATCATGAGCACCATTCTGTTCACCTTCGGTCGAACGCTGGCTAGTATATACGAAAACTCGCTGATGTGGAAATACTCACAGCCTGATCATCGGCCCGAGATTAATACTTCTATCTGCGAAGTCTTCACTATAATACTGAGCCTTGCATACAGCGTAGATGATGCGCCGGACTTGTTGGCCAAGCTTGCAAAGCCTATTGCACCCATTGCTGAGTACCTCACCCAACTATATCTTACTGGCTCCGATACGAGCCTGCCTACAAATCCACTAATGACATCTCTGATCATCGGAGTCAGCCCCAATGACAGCAACTTGCTCACAACTTCAAGCGCATTATGGACTCAACAGACTCAAAGTACGCTGGCGTTCGCCGACCTGCTTGTGCGGATTTCCATGCTACTCAATAAACCATGGACTCATCTGGAGCAGCAACTCTTCAAAGCGACGCCATTACTGGCCCGACTATACGCCACGAGCGACAAATGGAAGTCTCAGGTGGTCTTGTTGTTGGAGGCTTTGGTGCGCGGTGCTCTGCGTGTCACAATACAAGAGGAGTTAGAAATGACAGATGGAGACGCGAAACAGACTCGGGGAAAGAATGAATTGCGGGAACCACCATCACTGCTTGGCCATCTGGGGCCTCGGACCGCAAAGAACTTCCTAAGTGTGCTCTCACAATTAGACGAGCCATTGAGGATAGTGGACATCCAAACAAACGTGTGGAACCTGCTTTCGGCTGTAGTCACATGCAAACAGCAATGGTTTTCACTCTACCTACTTACCGGAAACACGCCACGAGAAACGATTCGGAGCAAAAAGAATGCTGCACCGGACTCGAGAAGCAAGGCTCTGCTTACGCGAGCTTTTGACGCGCTGTCCGGCATGACTCTCCCAGAGAAGGAGCCTGCTGGTCTCTCATGGCCATTATACACAGCCATGCTCGAATTCGTCTCTTCGGCACAAAACAATTGGTCCTGGGCAATGGGTGACCTACGACAGCGCAAAGATCTGATTGAGAAGCTGCTTACTTTCCTGAAGTGGATGACCAAGCAGTCCAAGCAGCCACGGATGGGCAGCAATGAAGAAACTTTGGAACGGTCGTTCCAGAACAGATTTGCATCCCTGGCTTGCGAGGTCATCGCCATGTACCTCCACAGCTCGCGGCAAGTTGGTGACATTACCGTGCTAAAAGACGTCGTTCCAAGCTTGACATACTTGGAAGACAATGCCCTGGACCTGCCATCTTACAGCACATCGCTGCACGGCTATCTCAAGCAGAACCTGGAGAAACAATATTCTGGTGTCTCGCTAACGAATCTCAAGCGAACAACTCTGTATCCTGAAACCTTTGGACGAGCGTTCTTCTACGACATTGACCTCGCTCAGCAACTTCTGGGTTTCAACAGCAAGTGGGCCGGGCCAAGAGAAGGCACGGGGTTCGCAACTGAAGTCGAGAAGGCCAACTACAACTTAGGGCTCGTGGAATCTCAGGTCTTGCTACTTCAAGGTTGGAAGTTGTTGGCGCTGGAGCTTAGCCAGGTTGTAGCGAAGGACGAACGAATTGTCAAGCTACTTATTGGCGTCATCCAAAAGTGCATGACCGCGAACACACAGTCGAACCTCCCAGAGGCATTGTTCGGCCAGCTCATGGTCTTGCGAGCGGACCTGGCATTTGCTCTGCTGAAAAAGCTTGTTGAAGCCAAGGTCCGAACCACGGAAGCACGTCAATTACTCGCCCCGGTCTGGAACGCCATTCGCACCTCCACTCCCGACTTCGACAACGTCTTTTCTACCGACGCGGTTCATTACTATCGATCATTATTACGCATCCTGTACCTCGCACTTCACTTCCATCTAATTGAGGACACGGATCAATCCGACGATGCCTCATTCCGCTCCAGCTTCCGCGGTACCATGCCAAACAGTCACAACGAGTACAGAGAACCAATATCTACCCAGCTTCTCGAAATCCTGACCGACACGGTAGCCAAAGGGTTCCGAAGCTTAGCTACACAACTGCATGCGGAGCCCTTGTCGGTCTCCCCTTCAGACTTTGCCCTCGTCACTGCACTATTACAACGCATCATTGCCATTCCCGAGATGGCCAAGTGGCAACAGCAAGCAGCCCTCCTCTTTGCGAACAATAATACCGTGCGGTACGCCACTAGCTTGTTCTCTTGGGCCGACCGCCTTGCAGCATCCCACAAGGGCGTCGAAGACCCCATCTACGGGGAGCTGAGCATCCTCTTTTTGCTGTCATTATCCAGTATCCAATCCCTAGCCGAAACCATGGCCGTCGAAGGTATCCTTAGCCAACTCAACACCGCAAACATCATGAACTACTACCGCCGCGTCAACGGCACCGGCCCCTTTGACAACCCAGCACGAATGTACTCCATCTGGACCAAGGGTATCCTTCCCCTCTGTCTCAACCTCCTTTTATCCGTCGGTCCCCCAATCGCAGCCGAGATCGCATCCTTCCTCAACCAATTCCCCGAACAACTCGCCCGCTCCGCAATGAGCATCATGTCGAACTCTTCGTCGCGCAACCCCGCTACCAAGATGACGCTCTCCATCGCCTCGGAAACACACAGCCTCGCGCTCATCTCTGTGATCCTGGAAAACGTGCGAAAACAGGGTCCTAAACTGGGTATTCAGGCCAATGACGTGGCGCTCTTGGACTGGGAGAAGGAGGCTGTGAAGGAAGATGTAGAAAGTTGGTTGAGCAGGAAGGGCGCGTTGCGCGAGCGCATTGTCGCTGTTGATGAGAAGGAGCTAGATATGCTGAATCGGGTGGTGGGCAAAGGGGAGGATGCGTTGAGTGAGTTGGAAGAGAGGGTGGTGGCTGAGTTGGAGGGCGCAAGGAAATGTTTTGTGAGTGGTGCGAATGGAAATGGGGGTGGGAATGGGAATGGGGATAGTACGAGGAAGTGAGATATGGCTAGTTTCACTTTTCTGTGAAAGAGAAGAGTATATTTTGCAGGGGGGGTTTTTTTTTTGTGAAAGCGACGGTGTTCTCGGACGTGATTTTCTTTTCTTGCTTGCACTGCGAGACGCGATTTGAAAAATCCGGGGGAGGGATGGAGTAGTTGGTTCATGAACGTGAGATAAATCGCATCAGGGCGCAGTGATAGTAGCGCAGAGTAGCCCAAGCGTGAAAAATGGCACAATCAACATTGAGGGAATGATGCTGCCTTGAGAGGTTTCTCGGTCGTGGAGCACAGTGATGATGGGTTCGCTTCGACCACACTCGTCGTCCACATGTTCCTAGCGCTTGGCCGTGCCTGTCCGATTGGTAACGAGCATCTTCACGAGCCAAAAGACTGGGCGCCTTCAACAGGATCTCGCGGCCATTTAATTTCCCTCGCAACCCACATCAAAACAAGCTTACGGCAGGCTCAGATTGATTGCTGTTGAGCATTTGCCAATCCCCAGCCGATCGCATATTCGAGTTTTTACTGTTGGTCTCGGCTTGTGGAAGAATCGCTCCGTAGCCAAGGTCGCGGCCGTCAGCGCACGTTTCCGTAGCTTCCGCGGTTGTTCTCCAAGCTCAGCTCCACTGCGGCAGCCCGAAACCATCGCTCCTTCACTGCCAATCTATCCCAGCAAAGTCCGGACATGTCGCACAATTACCAGCAATACGGCGGAAACCCGTATGGGCAGGCCGAGGAAGGGTATGGCGCGCAGGCAAATCCGTACGGCGGCGGCGGCGGCGGCGGCTACGGCTCGTCCAACCCGTATGGCGGAGGAGTAAGTAGTCGCAGTCGCATTCGCATTTGCACGACATGACTGCAGAGGACTGACGCAACAGTGTAGTATGACGAGCCGCAGCAACTCAGTCCTCCCGCTCCGCTCCAGCGACACGGCGACTCCAATTACTCGCAGCCGTCGCAATATTCGCAAGCTGGCGCCCTGAGCCCATCAAGCACGCACGCGCAAAATGTGCCCCATACCGACATGCGTATGAACGACATGTCTGCGCAAGGCAGCACCCTCACGAACCCCGCAATGGAGGCGCCAGGGGCCAAGCCTTTGAGCCGAGAAGATTTCTTCGCGCGCATCGAAGGCGCAAAGCAACGCATCGGTCAGCTTGCCGCCGACATCCAAGCCATTGCAAGCGTCCACCAGCGCATGCTCGCCTCGCCCGACAACCGTTCGACCGCCGAACTCGAGAGCATTGTGACCAATACGCAGATCAGGAATACGCAAATCAAGGATGAGATCAAGTTCTTGGAGAGGGACGTTTTGCGCGATGGCAACAACCCAACAAAGAAGACGCAGGTGGATGCGCTGAAGAGGACCTTTAAGAGCCAACTCGAGGACTTCCAGAGGGAAGAGGCGGATTACTCTAAGCGTTATCGTGAAGCGGTGGGTAGGCAGTACCGCATCATCAACCCGGACGCCACGGATGCCGAGGTGAACGAGATCGCAAACGCCGACCTGGGCGATGAGGGTATCTTTACCCAAGCTGTACGTTGCATCGAACAATCGCATCGGAGAAAACATATCTGACAGTCTTGTAGCTCAAATCGAACCGTAGCGGCCAAGCATCCAGTGTCCTCGGTGCCGTCCGTGCGCGCCACAACGACATCCAGCGCATCGAAAAGACCATGGCCGAGCTCGCTCTGCTCTTCACCCAACTCAACGAGCAAGTCGTCTACCAAGAGGCTTCAGTCCAGCAAACAGAGCAACAGACGGTCCAGGTCAAGGAGGACACGGAGAATGCAAACAAGCAGCTAGACGAGGGCATCAAGTCTGCGAGACGCGCCAGAAGGCTCAAGTGGTGGATTCTCTTGACCGTCCTGGCAATCATCGCCATTCTCGCCCTGGTCCTTGGATTGTACTTTGGCCTGAACAACAAGAAATAGAGGGGAATGGTGAGTTCATGATTTGTATGGCTGCCATGTAATGGATACGACAACAGGAAGGATACGACATGATTTGGGACATGAGAAGAGGGCAAGGCTTTCCTCATCTGCTTTACTATTCTTCTTCTCTACCAGTAATAATCCGGGGCTGCTCACTCCGCAGCAAATGTGTGTATAAGCGGGAGTCGGCATGAGTATTATAAAACTAGCGCTTAATTATGATGGCAAATCAAAAGGCTCGTAACATAGCCTTTGGCTCGTTGCTAACTTGACGCGATAAATTCGAGGGTGTTGGGAGGCCCGCTCGCTAGCGGAGTCTGGAGGGATCTTGTTGGACGGGCCGTAACAGGCCCAGATATATATTGAGGCAAAATCCCTCTCAGCGTCTGCTCGTAAACAGACGGCACCGCCTCCCCAACGTGTGCAATTTCGTGCTCCACTAGCTGCCGTCTAAGAGAGACGAGGTGGGGCGGTACGGGTGCGTATCTCGCCATCCACTCTATTGGACGGCAAAGTCATGGAAAGGTCCGATGGGGTTTTTGCGGGACTGGGCGAAGTGGCATCATTGAGTGGGCAGTGTCATGTCAACACCAGCACCGCCGTTTCGCACGCCCACCAGCCATGTCCCGGCCACCAATGTCTCTGGTGCTGGCGCGGGAAGCCTGTATCCTTGTGTCGTCATAGACGCCAATCTTAGAGTCTATCCGTTTGCGCCCGCCGCCCGTAATCTCGGCACTAGGCCCCAAAGGAGCAGGAGAGGAAAGTGAGCGCAGAAAGGGGGTTCGCGCTGGTTATTCCGATCGTCACTGCAAAACATGGTAGATGCAGTGGAAGCAGTGAATGATTGACGGCAGACGCGTGTTTCAGCAGCAGATGACGGTCGTCGCATGGCGGCAGTCCATCCAAGCATGATCGCCACGGCAAACCATGTGTCTTGGTTGAGCTTGCTGGGGATCCTAGTGGGGCCTTGTGTGGGCCTTGGCGCCTTGTCCAGGGATTGGCGATTTGGCAACCTCTGGAGCACCGGGGGCAAACACCAATGGGAGGCTGCAAGCGCACCTAACTAGAAATTGGACGCGTCGCCTCGCCGTGCCTCCCCCGAGCGCTTGAACCGGTTTGCAATTCCTTCTCTCTCCTTCAAATCAACGACCTTTCCTCTTGCTCTTTCGGTCAACAACAAGTGTCTGTTACTTCTTTTGCTACACTTTTCTTTGTTACTTAATAACTTGCGACTTCGTACACTCGTTTCATCGGGAGTTGCTATACACTTCACCTGCGCCTTCTCGAACAAACTGGTTGGCTTTTCCTGTTTACTTGACGACAGTTAGTTGTCTCTTGTAGAGCATACAGTCGCTCCACCGTAATCATCATCAACAACCCGAACACGCCCATCATGAAGACTTTCGCCATTACTGCCGCCCTTGCGGCTACCGCTGTTGCGACATCCTCTGCCACGCAGAAGCGCTCCAGCATCACCCCTGTCACCGTCAAGGGAAACGGTACGCTGCCAGACATCAGCAGACGGATTGAAGCAGATACTAACTACGAGTAGCTTTCTTTGCTGGTGATGAACGTTTCTACATCCGCGGTGTCGACTACCAGCCCGGCGGTGCTTCCGACGCCAAGGACCCCATTGCGGATGAAACAGGCTGCAAGCGCGACATTGAGAAGTTCAAGGAGCTCGGCATCAACACTGTCCGTATCTACACTGTCGACAACAGCGCCGACCACGACACTTGCATGGGTCTCCTCGCCGATGCCGGTATCTACCTTGCGCTCGACCTCAACACCCCCAAGTATTCGCTCAACCGCGACGAGCCTCAGAAGTCCTACAACAAGGTCTACTTGCAGAGCCTTTTCGCTACCGTCGACATGTTCGCAAAGTACGACAACACTCTGTTGTTCTTCTCTGGTAACGAGGTCATTAACGATGACAACACGACCAACTGCGCTCCATACGTCAAGGCTGTCACTCGTGATATCAAGTCGTACATGAACGCCCAGGGTCTCCGCAAGGTCCCTGTGGGTTACTCTGCTGCTGACGTTGAGTCCAACCGTTACGAGATGGCCGACTACATGAACTGCGGTGACGACGCCATCCGTAGCGACTTCTTCGGCTTCAACGACTACTCTTGGTGCGATCCGTCTTCCTTCACCACCTCCGGTTGGGACCAGAAAGTCCAGAAGTTCTCCAATTACAGCATTCCTATCTTGTAAGTTTCTGGTGCCTTTTTCATTACAAGTCACAAATCCTGACATATCTCGCAGCCTCTCCGAGTACGGCTGCAACAAAAACGAGCGAAACTTCGAAGAAGTCGAGTCCCTCTACAGCGAGGACATGACCAGCGTCTATTCCGGTGGTCTTGTCTACGAATATTCCCAGGAAGACTCCGACTATGGTCTCGTAGAGCTCGATGGTGATAGTGTTAAAGAGCTCTCCGACTTTAGCGCTCTTAAGAGTGCTTTCGCCGGTACTAAGAATCCTAGCGGTGATGGTGGCTACAAGTCGGACGGCGAGGCTTCCGAGTGCCCATCTGAGTCCGACACCTGGGATGTCACTATGAAGAGCGACGAGCTGCCCGCTGTCCCCTCTGGAGTCACCGAGCTCTTCGAGAATGGTGCTGGTACCGGTCCTGGTCTCACGGGTGACGGCTCCCAGCAAGCTGGTTCTTCCGAGTCCAACGTTGCCGACGCTGATGACGGTGCTGTCACCTCTGGCGGTGCTGTCCCCAGCTCTACTGGTGGTAGCTCCACTGATGCCGCCGGCGCTGCTGCTTCTCTCCGCCCCCTCGAGTTCAGCTTCGCTTCTCTCGTCTGCGGTGCCGTCGTCCTCGCCTCTTCGCTGTTTGGCGGTGCTCTCATCTTGTAACAGATGCAGTGCTTAAGCGCAGTGTGTGTACAATAGTCTCTTCCCCCAATCCTCATCTTCTGACGCATCCATACAAAAGGACGGTGTTCAAATCAATGTAATGTAGCGACCCAGCGCGGGCAACGTTTTTCATCTGGGGAATTCGATGTGTTTGTTTTCCTGTTTTGTCTGTTACTCTTTCCTCCAGGTCAGCATCTCTTTGTCGGCACCTTTCTTGGGCTTTTCACTTTTGTTTTCGTGTATTAGAGTATATATCCAGGAAAATACAAATAATATTGAAAGAAAAAATTGTTAGAAAGCTTGGATGGAATGTGATGTGAAGTTGACTAAACCACAGCTACTCACTTTTTTTTTTCGGGGGGTGGCTGAACTGGGTCAAAACTTGTGACATGACATCATAAACATAGTACCAAAAGCCAGCACATTATTCCCACAATGTCCTTGTTCAGGTACGCCTAGACGTACAAACGCAAAATCTTCTTGCTCGATACCAGATGCAGTGAAGTACCCGGTATAGAAAAGCCCAGTCTTCCTCTGCGATTTTTTTCTTCTTCTCTTCTCTCTCTCCCTTCTCCCATCTACACCTGGCCCTCTGCATTTTCCTCATAGTCTATGCTCTACAAGGTGCAATGGCCGTTCTGTTTTGCCGAAAAGACTTGGTGGAGGATATATGTGTTTTCGCCCTGTTTCTGGGATTCTTCTTATTTCATGTAATTCTTCTTGTATATGTTAACATGCAGGTAGAATACTGCTAAGGGTGTGTGCGGCTTTGCTGCAATGAAAAGTCAGTGGGCGCAAAGTTGCCATGGGTGGCGGTGGTGTGCTGGAAATACTGCATTGTTGTCTTTTTACTGTTCCTTTTCCAAGCAAAAATGAAAAGATGAGGAGAAGGAAAGACGGTGAAGAAGAAAAGATATGAGAGAGAAGATACATGTCTTTTACTCTTCTACCACTTGGCGTCGTCTTCTTTGCATGTCTGACAATGTGCCGCACGAAATCATGGAGTGTTCTGCTCTGCTGAACAGAAGGTGATGGGGAGTCATCATGTCTCTCGTTCTGATGGGTGTACGTTCGTATCTTTGTCTTTGTATATACCTAAACCTAAGCTTAAGCACGTTGTATCTTGCCCAAAAGGCATAAGAGAAGAGTTCCATGCCATGCGCTCTTCCAGGCCACATGCGCTCTAGAAGAAACCAAAAGAATTAGCCATGGTGTGATTTTGTATTCTCGCGCGGCTTTTGTGCGCTTTAATAGTACGAGATACAACAAAAGTATGCTGCAACGTATATCCCGTCCTATCTTCCCTGCACCTAGAAAAAAAAAATCTTTCACAGTCCTTCCCTTGTCACTTTCTCTATGCTTTGCGGTATACCCTATCTATCCCGTGAAAAGAAAAAAAAACTAGTGCTTGACGTATGTGGTTTTCCACGGGTCTAGAAAGTGGGGAAAAAACCCTTATTCGTATTCGTATATGTCTCTAGGATTGAAGAATACAAGCTTGCAACACAAGTCTCGTAGCACTCGGCTTATCAAGATTATAAAATCCTGTCTTCTCTCTCTCTCTTCTACGACGTAAGGCGCTAGAGGACCTAGAGGCATATAAAATCTCCAATTTCTCCCCCCTCCTCCGAGTTCTCTCCTCACATTTTCACCACTGTTCCACTTTCTAAAAGGAACAACAAACAATGCATGTCCCAGTTCTGTCTTCTTCTAAAATTGGAAGAACGCAAGAGACACGGGTGTGTTGTTCCGGCGGGTTCGCAAGCAACAGATACCACAGCATCGTTGCAGTCTCCCCTTTTGCACTGAGTTGTTAAAATCAACATGCGCAATTTTCATGCTGTAAAAGCTTATGAAAGGGGAGATGGATGACTTCTGTCTGCGCCACCAGATACCTGGGTACTCGGGTAACTACTGCCTCTTCAAGGAATCTTTGGTATCGTTAGGCTTGGTTGGCGAATTCGTGTCTATCGTGGACAATAGTCAATGGCTGCATGAGGCAAATACAGCGTATATGCGAAAATGGCCTTGGAAACAGCAGCTAAGCAGCAAGGCAACGAAAAAAAGAAAATCATTGATGGAGCCAGGAACAAGCGCAACGCATCGTATCCATCAACAAGACTCCCGAAGCAATCGGAGGTCCGTAGATGCGGAAGCATCCGAAGCCGAGAGAATACGAAACATTCCGATTGCAACTTGACGCTTTGGATGGTCGGTGCGAAACCACGGCTTTATTCCGCCGCGGACCGAACATGACGATGATGGAGATGATGTTGGCGGTGCATCGGGGTTCTGGACCCTGAGATCGTTACGGATTAAAGGATGACGTCTTTGATTTTGACGAAACGTACCTGACGACTTATATCATAGCATGGTGCTACCAAAAAGACAATTGCATATCTGCTTTGTGGCATTTGTACCCATCTTACAGTTTCGCGTACTATCAATTACTGCATCCTCCCTGTCTCCGCACGTGACCGGCATACATTCTCCCACCACCACTACCGCCATTACCCCGTCACTACAACGATAGTCAGTCTATCAACATGGGCAACACACAATCCACAGTGCGGTACCTTGCGCCTGCATCCTTTTTGTACGATTTCGTTGCGCAGCAATATGGCATCTTTTCTTCGCCGAATATGATGGATATCCACAACCGGAATCTCGCTGCCTTCTCCCCTTATCCATACTTCATCGGCGCATTCTTCTTCCCGCAGCAAATCTTTCAGTTGGTCTGGTTGTGGAAGCTATGGAAGCAAGATGGAAATGCGCAGGAGTGCGCGATGATGAACAAGTTCGCTTGGTGCTATAGTTTGGGTAATGTTTGTATTGGAAGTATGTTACCCCTTCAAGTTCTTTCGGAACATGGGTGCAGGTTGCTAACAGCATGTGCTAGCTTGGATGTTCTTCTGGAACGCGAATGATCTGGCCACGTCGAACATTTTTGTCATTGTCAATACGCTGGCGCAAGTTACCTACATCTCTACGGTCCTGGAGCCGCTCGACACGCGTTCAACACCCAACTTCCTCACCCACATTGTTGCAAAGACGTTTGCCGGAATTGGTGTGCTGGACCTTTTGCACAACACATCGGCTGCATACTTTGTTGGCGTAGAACCCAGCTCTCTCGTGCAGGTCGCGACGGGTATTGGCTTTGCCGCCGCCGCAAGTATGAGCGACTGGATCTTCGGCGGCTGCCTGGTATACGATCTCGTTGCACTGGCCTGCGGACAAGAAGGGGGCTGGTCAAGGTTGCTGGGCGGATACGCAGCGATGACTGCAGGTATCGTGGGCTTCAAGAACTTCTTCTAGTAAGTATGTTCGTTTGGCTTCATCGTCGCATGCTGAGTCGTGCTGATGGGTCGCAGTCCTAGGTGGAAGGCTCAGAAGAAAGGCGAATACTCTCGCGTCGAGAATGGCGGTGACGTTGTCTAAACTTGGGAGGACTGCGTTGGTTGTGGGACCAGTTTTTCTCAGGCTCCCATGCTGCGATGTGTGACACGTAGCCTAATTCTTGTAATAATACTACCGAACTTTATTTCGCCTTACTCTTTAACGTGAAGGTTTGTCGAGCACCTCTCACGTCACACTTCACCGGCAGATGGCGACATAGCTTCCGAATTGGGTTGAAGGAAGGGTTCGCGTTACGTTTCAGAGGGCGGATCTTAGTGGTGTTTATTAGTTGGTGGTAGAAAGCCGAGATGCAAGTTGGCGCCGATGGCGGAGGGAGGGAGCGCGCCCCAGACCAAGCACGCGCTATCGTCACATTGGACTCAGTCGAGCACGTATTCCCCATGCCACGAGTCCACGCGATGGCCTCACGATGCTGCATCCAATCTCGACTGAGCCATTCGGCAGCGCGGCCGATCAATGCAGGCTGAGATCAATGCAGGCTGAGATCAATGAGATCCATGAGATCTTTGTCGCCAAGCCCACCCCCGCGAGCGGCGGCAAGCGGAAAAGGCAAGCGAGGGGAGATCGCGTGCCCACTTCGAGCATGCCCTTTGGGATTCGAGATAAGGCCTTATCTCTCCCTCAATCCATCCCACCCGCTCCAGTCACACCCTTTCCTGGGGGCGTCGTATCCCGTCATGCCTCGTCTAGCCGCAGCTAACGGCGCTTGTCCCATTAACGCGACCTGGGTCAGTCATGCGAGCCCGCCCGGCGCATCCTCTAGCAGGGGGAGTGCTTCCTATGAGGCTCCTGCTGGCGGCTGAGGATCATCATTGATGACTGTTGATGGCCGCCGAGCTGCTGTTGTAGTCTGTCATTTCTCTTGACCTTTCTACTTCTCTCTTCTCTATCTCTAACTACTATTCTTCATTCTCCTGCATCTTGCGTCACTTGTGTGCTTCGTTTTGCTATCCTCCTGTATAGTTCGCGCTTTATCAGCAACCGAACGGTTCACCGACGTCACCGCGCCGAGCATTGCGCCGTCGCCTTTCAGTTGTTGACTCGGGTTCAGAGGTTGCAAGAGTCGAGTGTCAAACACAATACTGAGGGTCACGCGTGTATATTCTTCATAGGTTGCGCTTGCGCCTTGTGGCTGCATCAAGCGCACTGATCTACCACCTGACTACTTATCCCCTGCTCTCGAGACGCGAAGAAGAAGAAGAAGAAGCAAGCATAGGAAATCAACCTGGAGAACACCCTCAACCGTTGTCTACGGCAATAGCAGCCCTGGCAAGCTGAATCGTTACTTCCAACCGACCTCTCACCACCCATCTATGGCATCATGCCGCCCTACCTATCTCCCCTACATATAGCGAAGCCCTCGTTGCCGGAGGCCTGCGAACCTGCGAACGCGTTCCTATATCACCTATCAGCTACCTTTCATACCTGCGTACCTACAAATCTCGCCCTTATTTCTACACTGCTCGGCACATGTAGCATCGTATCATGGCTGTTCGCACAGCTTCCACAAATATACAAGAACCACAAGCTGAAGTCGACGTCGGGCTTGAGCGCCTTCTTCCTAACAGAATGGCTGCTGGGTGACTTGACGAACTTGTTGGGATGCTTGTTCACAGGGCAGGCTGCGTGGCAGATTATCATCGCGGGGTACTATGTCTTTGTCGACTGCTGCTTGTGCGGCCAGTGGGTGTGGTATGAGATGCTACACCACGGCCGACCATTGCGACCCATCTGGGGGCGATGGAGCAGCTCGTCAAACGGCACTTCAGGAGCTGGAGGCTCTGCTATGCATCAAGTTCTCGACGGTATCGGCATAGGCAATCCACCAAGGACAGTACAAAACGCAACAGACAAGAAAGACAGCACACCACGTAGCACGGCGAAGGAGGTGCCGCGCGCAGGCCAAAAAGACGCGTTCCGCATACCCAACTTTGCGCGCTCTCCAAACCAAGTGAAGGAGTCATGGCAGAACACCCCGTCCTCGGGCGCATCTCCAAACCCCAACGTGCGTCGTGTAGCCGCATCCAGCTCGCCCATGCCCTCACCAAAAACTGTCCTCTACATAACGCTCCTCGTCGCTGTGCTCTGCAACCCCACAACCGCAACCCCCATATCGCCTTTTGCACCAGGCCTAGCCCGAGCCCGCACAATCTCCTACACCACCACAACCACAGCCGCAGCCAGCAGCTCCACGAGTGCCTTCGCCCTCGCCGGTAAGATATTCTCTTGGATGAGCACATTTCTCTACCTCGGCTCCCGGCTCCCCCAACTCTACATGAACCAAGTGCGAAAATCCACCGCGGGCCTTTCCCCCGCCCTCTTCGCTGCCGCCTTCTTCGGAAACCTGTTCTACTCGACCTCGCTCGCCACCAACCCCTGCGCCTGGAACGACTTCGCACCAGGCCAAGGCGCCGGTTGGGTCGGCCCCGAGGGCAGCGTGCGAAAAAACTGGGTGTTACGCGCTGCGCCCTTTTTCCTCGGCGCCGCCGGCGTGCTCCTCATGGATGCGGCTGTGGGTCTGCAGTTCTGGTATTTCGGAGACGCGGCGCCGCGGGGTCGCTCGCAGGTGCCGCGCGACGACGAGGTGGTCATCACGGTCGATGAGCAGGGCAAGCTGGTGCGTAAGAGTCTGCATTGGCGGCGGGTGAGTGGCTGGATGCGCGGGTGGGCGCCCGCCGTTAGTGTCGCTGCCACGCCCAATGTTAGTCGCGCCGGTACGCCTATGGATTCGCCGCGCGAATCGAGTCCCGCGAGTTTGGCGGCGAGTAGTAACAGTATTCCTATCAAGGGCAAGGGGAGTGCCTTGGATGAGGCAAGGGCGCTGTTGGGCACGAGTAGACATGCTAGTCCCAGGAGTTATGGCGCTGTGGGAAGTCCGCGATAGACTGCATTGTTGTTGTGGTTCAGTCCGAAGCATATTGGGTGTGAGTGGCCTGGTTGCATTTGCATCGTCTAGAAGGGGGGCATAGACGCCTCGGTTTTTTTCTTTCTTCTCTTTTTTTTTTTAAGTAGCCTGAATTATCATTATCTGCATACGCATGGCTATGGGTATCATCACAAGAGGTCAAAGAACCCTCGAATTCTGGAAATGCCGAAGCCATGATTGCTCTCCACAACATGATGAACAACAATCACATGACAACCACCATTTTCCATACAGATCTGATGGAAGAATCGTACCATAGAAGCAACAATGGGTGCATTTCTTCTCCTCGCCCCCACCTTTCCCCCCATCTATAACTCTGCTTGGACTTGACAGGAAATATATAGAATGGATAGAAAGACGGGTCACGTACCAAAAAAAAAGGTAAAGCGCTCATCAAGGGGACAGAAAAGGAACACGGGAAGAAAATCTAGTCTTCACCCCAGAAACGCCGAGCTCGACCAGAACATGACAAGGTTTTACTTTGAGTACCAGACCGAAAACCCGGGGAGCCTCTTCCGCCGCCGCAGCCGCCGCTACTGCGTAGGTATCATACCTCTTATACAAGACATGACCAGTTATATGTGTGTTTGTGTAATCGTACAGGAGAAGCCAATGGAGAGGTGTCGTGTGTATGGTATACAAGATGGCATTTCTGCCATTTAAAAGGCTGCTTGGCAGGAAGCGTTTAGGGAATCTCAGGAGAAAGCAAGAGGAAAGTCAAACGTCAGAGAGTAAGAGACGTTGAGCTCCTTAGACACGCGAGACGTCGCGGCCGAAGATCTTGGCCTTGGCCCAGTCAAGCATGACGAGTATCCTGTTGCGGGTGCTGAAGCACATGCTGAGGTAGGCGGAGCGCCAGAAGATGTAGGTTACGGTTCCGCCGGAAGCGATGTTGCCGGCAAACCAAGATATATCGGCGACGGCCTTCTCGGAACCGATGTAAGCGAGCGAACCCTGGTGAGAGTACTCAAAAGGACCGATTTGCTTGATCCTCCTCAGCCTCTGCTGGAGAGACTTGATATCGCCAAAGACCTTGTCACGAGCCTCCTTACCAGGAGCCTTCTCCTGGGCAACGGATAGCTCGGCGAGCTCGCTCTCAATCTCAGCGGTTTTGGCCATGTTGTTGAACATGCGGGCGAGGAAAGCACCCTCCTGAGCGGCGACCTGAGCGGTAGGGGCGTAGTTGGCAACAGCACAGTCACCGACGGCCCAGACGTTCTCAGTACCCTTGACAACAAGGTACTCGTTCACGGCAAGACCACGGCGCGAGTCCTTCTGGGCGGGGATCTGGTTGATGAGGTCCTTGACAATGGGGCGGAGAGCGTTACCGGTAGCCCAGACCAGGAGACCAAAAGGGATCCTCTCGAGCTGCTTCTTGCCGTCGGGGCCAGTGGACTCAGCCTCGATGAACTTGTCCGTTACGTTCTTGACCATGGTCTTTGTGCGGATGGTGATGGTCTCCTCCTTGAACGTCTTTTCGGTATAGTCGATGAGTTGCTTGGAGAACATGGGAAGGACGTTGGGCAGGGCCTCGACGAGAGTAACCTTGAAGTTGTTCTGGATCTCGGGGAGCCATTTCTTGAGATCCGAGTGGAAGAAGTCCTGGAGTTCACCAGCGAATTCGACACCGGTGGGACCGCCACCAACGACGACCATATGGAGCAGGCGCTGCTTCTCTTCCTCAGACTGGTCCTTGAAAGTAGCCGTCTCGCAGCAGTCCATGATGCGGTTGCGGATGCGCTGGGCGTCACCGACCTCCTTCAAGAAGAGACCGTTTTCCTTGACACCGGGAATACCTGTTCTACATTAACTTGGTTCGAGTCAGACTACGCAATCGACGTACCGAAAGTGGCGTTCTCGGCGCCAACACCAACGACGAGCATGTCGAAAGGCACCTCGGTCTGCGAGACGTCGCCCTTGATGTCCGAGTCGTCGCTGATGTAAACAACCCTCTTCTCGTAGTCGATCTTGGTGGCCTCGGCTTCGTAGTACTTGACCTGAGCCTTCTTGTGGCGCAGGAAGTTGCGGATGGGCTCCATGATGGAACGGTGCTCAATGGTGCCGACGGTACACGAGGGAAGGAGCGGGGTGAAGAGAAAGTAGTTTCGCGGGGAGACGACGATGACGTTGTAGTTTTCCGTGTCGAGCTTCTTCAGCAGGGAGACGGAGCCCCAGCCGGTACCTGTCGCATGTCACGTCAGACGGTGCTCGTGGCGCACATGGCACTGCAGTTGCTACTCACCGAGAACGACAAGCGTCTTCTTGCTGGGATCGGGCGGCGGCTGGTCAGCGGGGTTGCGAGTCTCGTAGATGCCGTATCCGACGTATCCAAGACCGGCCATGGCCGAGAGGTAGGTGAGACGCCATGTCCAGCGCAGGAGGCGGAACCTCTTGGGCTTGGGGGCTCCGGTCGACTGTTGACGGACAGATTGGCGCAGAGCAATCTGGGACTGCGTCGGCCGGGGAGTCCATCGCGCTCTGTTGGCGATAAGCAAAGGGCGCTGAGTGGTGAAGGTCCTGCGTCCAGCCTGCTGAGCCTGCGACAGCACATGGGCGGCAGCGAGCGGCCTCATTGCGGGAGCCATTGCAAGGTTAGAAGCTGCGGAAAAGCTCCACAAAGTCAATGGCAGGATGAGAAGAGGGTACGGAAGGGCGAACAAAGAGTGTTGAGGATAGCCTGCGGTTCTCGGAAGTCAACTTTTTCTTAGCGATGACGAACGGTCGCCTACCGAGACACCTAACAGGGGTCTTTGCTTCTGCGCCAAAAGATAAGCCTGGTTCCAATTAAAGCTCTGCCTGCCGTGCCCATGTCTATATGCGAATGATTCCCATACTTAGCCGGATTCCGGGGACATTGTTAGTGATCGTCCGTGAATCCCACGCTTTGTATTTCGAATTGAGTTTGCGGATCCGGCCACAGATAGCCGCCACTTCCCTCCGTCCGCACGGCAGACAGACAGGCTTTTTCAAGGCGCAAAGCACGTAATACTTCTTCTGGCATGTATGGTTCGGCACCGACACCGCTGGTAAGTCTTGTCGAGCCATGTGAAGCCAACGAATGCTATACGACGGGAGGGCAAATTGTAGCTTTAGATGCATCGTAGCCGTGCGCTATTCTCCTCAGCCTCGCTGACCTGCATTTTTTTGTGGTCCAAAAGGGTCCAAATATTTCATGGATCTGAGTAGGTCCCATGGATGTGTCCGCGGAGCATATACTAACGTCCATGGCGATGGCACTTTACACCGTCAAGATGGAATTCTGTATGTCAAGTAGATGGCGACTCAATATGCAGCATGAGCATGCAAGCTCGCCTGCAGAGACGATGATGACGATGATGATTCATTCACCCCCGCTCCCCGACTTATCGATAAGGCTTAGCTTCCCTCTCACGCATCCCTCATCCTGGGGACCACGGATAGCAAATAGTGCTTCGCCTTTCCATACATCTCCAACAGAAAGTGCATTCGTAAACACACCATGCCCCATGCAACAGCAACAGTAAACGGCATCGTAGTCGCCGAAACAGACTCCTACGAAGTCGTCGACGGAAACATCTATGTCTGTGTCCCCTTCTTTCTCCCTTCTTTCTCCCTTCTTCCTCTTCCCAAATACCTACATATATCCGATCTCTCCTCTATTTTCCACGTCTCCATCTGCATCCCCATATACCCACCTCTCTCACTAACACAACCCTAGTTTCCACCCGACACCATCAAGAAATCGCACTTCAGCCCCACATCCACAACCACCCATTGCCCTTACAAAGGCGACGCGAGCTACTACACCGTAACGACCAACAAGACAGAGGTGCAGGATGCGGCGTGGTATTACCCCGAGCCACTAGAGAGCATGAAGAAGATCAAGGGATACGTTGCGTTTTACAAGGGTAAGGCGGAAGTGAAGAGCGAATAAAGCGAGGATATAAGATTTCATTACGAAAAGAAAAAGAAAAAGTCTTGAAACGTTTGAAGCTTGTAAGCTTTTTGGCCCATCTTTAACGCCGGTGAAATGCTCGTGAAATGTCATGATGGAAATTCACAGATGATGATGACGATGATGATGATAAGACTTACGCGTCGATTGCCATCATGGTATCATCGCCGTCGATGCCTACCGCTGCAGGCTCAATCATGACACCTCTTCCTCTGCCCTCGAGAAGTTCTCTCCGCACCTCGGCGCTGATGCTCCTGTGACCTCTCGTGAGGAGCAAGTCAAGTAGCGCCTCTCGTTGGTCCTCTGTGATGTCGTTCCTGTACCTTTGCGCAAAAGCAAGCAGGCACTGATGCCAAATGACCGGCAACTTGCCAGTCTGGCCGAGATCACCAGCTACAGATTCTGTGTCCATGGCATCACCACTGCTGGCGCCAACACCGCGGAAGCGCAAGAAGTGGAAGACGAGCGCATCGATGACCTTGAATGGAAGGGCATACTTCTTTTCAAGCAGGGTCTTGATGAAGATGTTGCAGGGACCGGCAGCATCAGGGTCCGAAGACATTTGCTCAGCGGCAATTTCGCAAAGACGATGCAGGGCGGCCGCAGAGTGGAGGACGGGGACCGAGATCTTGGCTACGACCGAGGCGACGATGACGGCGTCACGCTGTGTGCAAGAGACATCTGTAAGCATTGGGAATACTACACCCTTGAAGAAAGCGCTTGGCTTGTATAGTGCCTTCTTCAATGCGTTGTACAGATGTACATTGAGCTTGTGTGTTTCGCGGATGTTTTGTTGTACAAGCGGCAGCAGAACGGTGTTTAGGAAGATTTGGGCCGTCTGTGGCTTTGCGGAGATGAAGATTCGTGTAGCAGCAAAAGTCGCATTCGGTGTCCAGTCATCGGGGCGGGTAATGGCGACGAGGGTTTCCCAGGCGGGGATGGTAGGAAGGATCTTGAACGGCTTAGGCAGCTTGCCGCTCTTGTAGCGGCTGAGGATGAGACCAATCTTTGAGTATACTGTGCAAGCTTAGTATTTGATTGAATTGTGCAGAGGGGGTAAAGTACCTTCAACGACCTTGGCTGGCAGCTCAATGGCGTCCTCTGGGGCACCACCGCCTTGAACGTCGGGCTGTTGCACTTCGCCGCCAGCTTCGTGCGCGGCAATCTTTTCGAGAATGAGAGCGGCCAAGTCTGTGCCTGGTCCTGAGGGCTGCGTCTCTTCGCCGGGCCATACAATCGGGTTGTCGTCGGTTGGAATGAACTTGTTCCATGCTGCCAGGTCATTCGCATCGATTTCGACTTCCTCGACCTCTTCGTCGTCCTCGCCCCAAGCTTCCTCGTCATCTTCGGCTTGTACTAGGTCTTCCCCGGGCATATCATCCTCTCCCATGCGCGTCTCGAAGTCGAAAGCAGGGTTGGCCTCTTTCGGTCTCCGGGCCTTGTTTTCCCGCGCATCCTCCTCTTCCAGTTCTCTTCCGATTTCCAGAATCTTGCGCGAGCTCTTGGAGTCTACGTACTTTTGCTCGTCCTCTTCCTTATCGCTCTTTTTCTGCTTTTGTCGCTTCGGTGCCTTGTTCTTCCACGGGTCTGAGGGCGCATATTCTTCGGCTAGAGGGTTGTGTCGCTGGTCGCGCACGCCGGGCGACTTGGGAGCTTTCGGCATGATGGGTCGATATCCGGCAGTCGCAACAGCAGGAGAGTACAGCGCCTTTATGGACAAAAGTGTACGTAGTCGTGGACTATTTCCTGAGGCTACAAGGCGTCGTCTGGTGGTAGAGGATAAAAGTTCGAGAAGCGGAATAAATTTTGGTGGGGTCGGCTTTCTGTTTTCCATTTTTGCGTGAACGGCCCGCCGTAGCAGCTGCACGTCTCCACGGCCTGTCGCGACTTCCATCAACGCAGCAATTGCGCCTTGGGCACCAGCCATACCAACCCTCACCATGGCCGACTCACAACCTCCCTCACGTTCCAACACACCCACTCTGGTACCCCCGATGCGGCGACCACTCGAGGGGGACAACGCGCCCGCCGTGTCGTCACCGCTCAACCCCAATCCCGATGCATCGGCGCGTGCAAGGCCCAAAGCTCCTGCGCGCGAGCAGCGAGAGAAGCGCGAGACCATCAAGAAACGCGAAGCCTCAGCTTCGGCACGCCAGAGCACACCCAATGCAAACACGGCTACGAAGTCGAAGAAGGAGCGTCTCGCAGCCGACTCGCCTATGAGGTATTCGATTCCCGAGCCCAGGCCTTCCGACTATGAAGCCCCCAAGGACAGCACTCTGCTTTCGCACGAGCCAGCCCCCATGTATGCGCCTGACGGGGTCACCGAGCTCAAGAAACCACATGATATTGCCTGGAACAAGCGAGGCTACAAGTACACGCACTGCGTCGCCGATCCGCTCTTTCGTCACAAGCAATATTACAGGCAGAGCGACTCTAGGCCCTATGGTCCAAGAATGAGTCACGAGGATTGTGACCGGTGGTTTCACTTTGACAACAGCGCGACTATCGTGTCCCAAGAGAAGGGCTGGCGCATGGGCAGAGGCAATGTGGTAGCAAGAGAAGGCAGGATATACTACGAGGTGAAGGTTCTGCGTGGCATACCTGCGCAGGGTCCCAAAGACCCCATAGATTCCAAAACGGGTGAGACAAAGCCAGGTCCGCACGTACGCATGGGATGGGCTAGGAGAGAAGCTCCTCTGGACGGACCCGTTGGCTTCGATGGCTATAGCTATGGCATTACTGATGCACGCTTTGAGGCCCAACATCGTTCGCGTGCTTCTAAAATCTTCAAGCCACTGCCAAAGAATGCCAAAAGCAAGCACATGAAGGCTCGCCCACCGCACGGCAAGCCTATGCCGGTTGAATATGTTATAGACCAGCATGTTCAAGAAGGTGATGTGATTGGTTTGGAGATCCAGTTGCCATCCATATCTATGCACCGCAAGGTCGTCGAAGGCATCTACAATCCTGCCGTGGATCTTGGAGATGGCTTCGACACTGTCAGCAACCAAGACCCCTTCGACCGGCCCATCGATATCATCCGCGACCGCATTCCAGTCCCATATAAAGGCAACTTCTATTTCGAACAACTGGATTACCAAGTCACCAAGATGGTCGAAGCTTACCATGATCGTGGGCCAGTACCCAAGATACATCCCTCGCCAAATCATGAAGATGTCAGCGTGCGATCGCTACCGCACTCACACATCAAAGTCTACAAGAATGGGGAGGAGGTCGGTATCGCCTTCGAGAACCTTTTGGCTTTCCTTCCACCAGCCAGCATACCCTCAATCGAGGCAGTGAAGGCGGGTGCACGGCCGGGTTTCGACGATGGCATGGTGGGCTACTTCCCAGCCATTTCCCTGTTTAACGGGGGAGTTGCACAAGTCAATTTCGGTCCGGACTTCTGGTGCCCGCCCGAGGAGATGGTCAAGCAGCGCGAGCAGGACACGCAGATGTTTAATGGAGTTTCAACCGAGGCCCAGATTCCAGATGGCCGTAAACTACGAGCTATCGGCGAACGCTACAAAGAGCAAATCGCTGAAGACGTCGTCTGGGACATCATCGACGAGGTTGACTTCTTCACCCAAGACGGCGGGTGGGACTACAAGGGTGAGACTCCACAGGACGTGACCGGAAAGTCGACGCCTAGGGCGCGTGGCTTTGCGAATCCGGACGAAAATCTCGGTGTCGAGGTTGGCAAGCGGTACTAGCATTGTTATGTTGCATAGCGAAACGAGGGCCAGAACTAGTTTTAGCAAGGCGTATAGGTATACCCAAATGGCATTGGTCGATACTTGAGCATTAACATACGACTGCAGGTTAGCCATGCTTTCCGCGCCTCCATAGTATGAAATGTGTCGCGGTCCGGCTATGGTCCAAATGATTGTTGCCTACCTCCATCAATGGTACTGATATTGAATTCATCCAAACGTTTCTGCCGTGAGCATAATTTTCACGTAGCGTCATCGAGTGCGCCCTACGGATTGCTCATACATGGCGGCAATTCCGCCTTTTCGCAGTCTTGACCCAGTCAGGTAATTAGCGCGGAATTACCGACATCGGCATCTGAGTACTTCAACGTTGCCAATTCCTTGGTATCCGCCTATTCAGCAATACTCGACGTCTTCCACGTTGTATTTCCACAGTGGTGGATGTAATAGGTATACCTTCATTATTTCCAAGTCGTCCAATACTACTACCCTCCTTATATACTGCGAACGACCTACCCCGCAATGAATTCTTCGCAGTTCCGAGAAGCGGCGAAAGGTGCCGTAGACGAAAGTATGCTTATTACCTCTCTGAATGGAAAAAAAAAATTAAGAAAATGAAAACACAATGTCTAACATGCACCAGTTGCAAGATACTATGACTCTCTGGATGAAAGACCAGTTCTTCCCGCTGTCAAACCAGGCTACTTGCGCCCATTGCTCCCCTCATCCACGCCCGAAGAAGGCGAATCATGGGAGGTGATCCAAGCAGACATTGACCGCGTAATCATGCCAGGACTCACGCACTGGCAATCACCCAAGTTCATGGCGTTCTTCCCCTGTAACTCGTCGTTTGAAGGCATGCTAGGCGAAATGTACAGCGGCGCCTTCAATGCCGCAGCCTTCAACTGGATCTGCTCACCGGCCATCACGGAGCTAGAAACCGTAGTCATGGACTGGATCGCGAAGCTCATCGCGCTGCCGCAAGAGTTCCACAGCGAGGGACAAGGCGGAGGCATCATCCAAGGCACAGCGAGCGAAGTCGTCTTGACTGCCCTCGTAGCAGCCCGCGAACGCATCATTAGACGCAAACTAGGTTCCATGCCCGAAGGCGAAGAGCGCGTCGACGCCGCGGCCGATATCCGGGGCAAACTCGTGGCCCTGGGCTCGGAACACGCACATTCGTCGACGCAGAAAGCGGCCATTATAGCAGGCACACGGTACCGCAGTGTGCCCGGATCCGCACAAGACAACTACAGCGTCACGGCCACCTCGCTCCGCAGCACAATCCAGCAATGCAGGGCAAAAGGGCTCGAGCCATTCTACTTCACCATCACGCTCGGCAGCACGGGTACCTGCGCCATCGACGACCTGGCCGGCATTGCAGCCCTCTCCAAGGAGTTCCCCGACCTCTGGATCCACGTCGACGCCGCCTATGCTGGCTCCGCGCTCGTATGTCCAGAGTACCAGCACCTCTGCCCACCGCTCGCACATTTCGACTCGTTCAACTTCAACCTGCACAAGTGGCTGCTTGTCAACTTTGACTGCTCTGCTTTCTTCGTCAAGAAGCGGGCTGACCTCATGGATACGTATTCCATCACGCCAAGCTACCTGCGCAATCCACATTCGGACCAGGGACTGGTGACGGATTATCGCGACTGGCAGATTCCGCTTGGTCGAAGGTTCCGCAGCTTGAAGGTTTGGTTCGTGCTGAGGTCGTATGGGGCCAAGGGGTTGCGCGCTTTTATCCGGAAGCATGTTGCGCTGGGCCAGTATTTTCATGCCTTGCTCGTCTCGCGGCCGGACCTCTTCACTGTGGTTACGAAACCGGCGTTTGGCCTGGTTACGTTCCAGGTTAAGCCGAGGTGGGAGGCTGGCAAGGAAGATGCGGCTGCGGCGAACAAACCCGATCCCAGTCATGAGGCGCTGCAGAATGGGTTCCAGGCTGATGCCGAAGCGCAGTATGGCGAAATGGTTAATCAGAGGACCAAGGAGGTGTATGAGATGGTGAATAGCAAGGGGGATTTCTTCCTCACGAGTACGGTTGTAGGCGGGAAGTATGTGATTAGGGTTGTTAGTGCGACGCTGAAGAGTGAGGAGAA
The DNA here is from genome assembly GCA_900634815.1 of Paradendryphiella salina. Taxonomy (NCBI): domain Eukaryota; kingdom Fungi; phylum Ascomycota; class Dothideomycetes; order Pleosporales; family Pleosporaceae; genus Paradendryphiella; species Paradendryphiella salina. The sequence continues at coordinate 25,688 of LR132125.1, read as the reverse complement.
GTGGTTGAAGATGTTGTTTGAGGAGTTGGTGGAGTTTGCGGAGGAGAAGGATGGGAAGACAGGTTGAGATGACATGGTAGACACGTGTTGACAGTATATCAAATTTGTGAAGCAACAGATGTGTTTGGAGTGTGAGGGAATGCCAACAGTGGAGGATGTGATGCTTGTTCAAGAAACTACGAGTCTAGTCGCAGTATCCGTACAGCGTTGCCACCCAAAATGTCCTGAGCTTTCTTACCATCTGTTGCACATGCTTTCGAGATAGCGCCATAGTTTGCATTCACGCTATGCCACTCCTTTGCGTCCTCTTCCAGTGGCGGGAAAAATGGGTGATCCGTGCCTGTATCTGATTAGTCTCGCAGACAGCCTCGTCGCACCATGTGCACTTACCAAACAACAACCGATCTGACCCAGAAGCATCCAATGCTGCTTTCAACCCAACCTCTGAGTAGATAACCGCATCAAGGTAGATATTCGTCTTCAGGATATCCCACACATCCCTCCTATTCTGTGTCTTGCCCTGCTTCTTCAGATGCCCATCGTGCAAAATACACGACTCGATCCTCCCAGCCAAGAACGGCAGTGTACCTCCAGAATGCGCAAGCAACACACTGAGCTTTGTGAAGCGATCCCAGACGCCGCTCAACAGCATCCTGCTCACTGCAATTGTAGTCTCGAGAGGGAAGCCAAGCGCCAATGGGAGCACATGGCCGTACTCGCTAGCGCGGGGTCCGTAGACAGAGGTAGGCAGACCGTAGTGAGGGTGGAGGAAGATGAGTTGCTGGTGCTTTTCTAGCGCTGCGTATACGGGATCGAGCTTCTCGTCGTCAAGACCCTGTCCTAGACCCGATGTACCCATGATAACACCTCGCGCGTACTTGAGCGTGCTCAGTCTTTCTATCTCGGCGGTTATCACCTCGGGTGATGCGGAGAGTGGCAATGTGCCGAAGAAGTATAGCCTTCCGGGGTATTGCGAGCATTGGTCGTTGACGTCGTCGTTGATTTTCTTTGCTGCGTCGCCTGCTTCTTCCGCGGTCAGGAAGTCGAGCCATGGGTTTGCCAGTGAAATCACCGACATGTCGATCTTGTGGAGGTCCATGAATGCTATCTTTTCCTTGATGTCGTAATATTCTGAGCCAATTGGCCGACCGCGTGATGTTGAGGGCGTTGAGGGGTCATCTTCGCCGGGTAGGATGATGAGACGGGCGGAATCTGGGGCGTCGGGGAAGGTGCGGACGTATGGTACTGTCGAGCGCGAGCGTAGAAGCTCCATGTACTTTGGAGGGTAAACATGGGTGTGGATGTCGACGATAGCCATGATGGCGGTTGGAGACACGTTCTACGCGTCGGTGGTCAAGGTTTTTTTTTCGGGTTGCAATTTGTGTATGTCGTATGAAAGATATCACTGAGCGATCAAATTGAGAAAGTAAGTTGTCGTGTAGAACTCAAGATAGCGCGTATATCGTGGAACAATCGACCCTGGCGGGGTAGCTTCGGACAGCCCCACTACACGGCGTCCAGCATCCCACCTTCCCTAAGGGGTAAGAAAATATGGAGCCACCTGTTCCGCTGTTGACGGAGATGGCCGTACAAAAACAATGTCATTTTGGTATGTCGTGATGAGGTGATATGGACACTTGTCTACAACGCGAATCTCCAAGTTCTTCGGTCGTGGTAACTCAACAGTAATCTTCCAGACGATCAAGCGCGAGTCCTCAAAAAGACGTTCGATGGCTTATCCCATGTCTTGAACTCCTCATCCACCTCGTACGGGATATCTCCAGTGCCCTCGTCCTTGAATCCTAGCCTCTGATAAACGGCTCTTCCCATGGAGCTTCCCTCGGTCGTACATTCCAGATCGCCTCTCTTCTTCGCCTCAGCAAGGCCAGCTTCAACTAGCTTGGCAGCAATTCCGCGACGTTGGTAGGCTGGATCGACAGCGCAAATATCGAGAACAAAAATAGCGGGAGGGTTGCGGCCTGATCCCTTAATTTCGTTCATGTACGCAATCCGACGTTTCCAAAGCGAGTGAAACATCTGTGTTGCGAAGCGTCGGTCCTTCTCGTCAAACTCTGTGAGAGCCGCGCTCATGTCGCTGGAGAATGGGTCTCCGTAGCCTTCGACGAACGAGAGTTGCTTCCAGATAGCCATGCCGACGACGCGCCTCTCGCCTGGCCGCTCCGAATCAGGCAAGGTAGCCTTGAGGTAGAGGGCGTTGGGCTGTCCATCCTTGTTGGTAGTAACAGATTGCCATCTCTTCAACATGCCCTGAGCATGCTTTGCTTGTCCTTCATCCGTGTCCCATCCCGGGTTCATCAGGATCCAGACAGCGTCCTTTGCTTGGCGGCCAAACGCTTCAGACAAGCAGTACTGTCCTTGCATGACATCTTGTTCAGTCTCGAAAGGGGATACGAGGACGTTGTTGGTGTTGGAAGCCATGCTGGATGTCGCGTATTGATGGTGAGTGCTTGGATGTTTTTCTTTGCTGGGTGGAGAAATGCGGCAAGTGTACGTGAATTTGGGGTTCGTGGGTATAGGTGACTAAAAGATACCTACAAAATGATGACATGACCGAAAGCGGTGGGTCATCGCTCAATACGATGGAGAATCTTGGCAGGCCGTTGTGTCACGAAAGCGCGTTCTGACGATGTGCTGAGAGTCTTGACAGAGCAATACAGAGCCGCGGTACTTTGGAGATTGATCCAAGAAATCCGCGTCGATGATTCCGAGTTCTTTTGCAGAACTCGGGATGATTTCTGTCATCCCAGATGGCTACCGCAAGATGCAATGAATGCAATGCAACTTGTCGACTGCGCAACGTGATGAGGGGGTGGGGTAGGGCTGGAGCGCAATGGGATGGGTGGCGACGGCTAGCGTGGCGGTGGAAACCCATTAGCAGGGATGACGCGCTCGCGCCTCGTGCCTGTCCACGGTTTCGCGTTCTCCTAGGCACTTTGCCCAACTACTCCACCCAACAACAGGCGCTCTCAGTATCCATCAATTGCCGTATACTGCGCTTCTTCACGTTGTATCTGCTGAAGACATACTCATCATGCCGGGCACAGTAACCAGGGCGCCGGCCAAACGCGCCCTTGCCGAGACGTCCCACGCGCGCACCAATGTGCAGACGTCGCCCCGCTCCGCAAAGAAGTTGAAGTTCGAAAATGCCACAGACAAGAGCAGGCCGCCGACTAAGCTTGCCAATGACTCTTTCAATTCGGGCCAGCCGGGTCCCAGCCAGTTCGAGGAGACGCTGGAGAAGATGACGCAAGACATGGAGACGTTGAAGAAGGGCAACACAGAGAAGGACCAGCAATGGCAACGGCCCGAGTTACCGGCCGACTTCAACGAGATGACGCAGAATTTGGTGTTTCAGCAAATCGAGGCCGAAGAGGGCGTGTTGAACGGCGGCAAGACGACGGTCAAACTGTTTGGCGTAACAGAGGTAGGAAGCCCCAGAGTCCAGACATGGGTGTCTACTGATGAATATGCCCTAGACTGGCCACTCCGTCCTCCTCCACGTCACCGGTTTCCAACATTACTTTTATGTCGCCGCACCCATAAACTTCCACAAAGAAGACTGCGAGCCCTTCAAGATCTTCCTCGAGAGCGAATGCCAAAAGAACTTCAATCAACACTCAGCCGTAATAGCTTCAGTGCACATGTGCATGCGGGAGAATATTTTGCGCTTCCAGGGTAACCAGAAGAGCCCATATCTCAAGATCACTGTGACCGACCCCAAGATGATAAACCGCGTACGTATGATGGTACAAAAGGGCAACGCCAACTACAAGCGGTTATGGCCCGCAAGGGAGGATGGCATCCTCACCTTTGACAACATTGCATATGTGTTGCGCTTCATGATCGATACCAAGGTAAGCATCGCCCGCTAGTGCTCGGTAACGTTTCTGACAGTTCAGGTTGCCGGCATGTGCTGGGTCGAAGCCCCTGCCGCAAAATATAGGATAATTAACCCTCGAGACCGACACTCCAACTGCCAAATCGAGGCAAAGATACATTACAGCGACCTCATTGCCCATGCAGCTGAAGGCGAGTGGCAGAAGCTCGCGCCCCTCCGCATCCTCTCTTTTGATATCGAATGCGCTGGCCGCAAAGGTGTTTTCCCAGAAGCAAACGTGGACCCCGTCATTCAAATTGCAAACGTCGTCACGAGATACGGAGAGGAGAAGCCTTTTGTCAGGAATGTTTTCTGTTTGGACACCGTCAGTCCCATTGTTGCAACACAGATTTGTTCCTTTCAAAACGAGGGCGAAATGTTGATGAAGTGGCGCGACTTTGTGGAAGAGGTCGACCCGGATGTCATCATTGGCTACAACATCAACAACTTCGATTTTCCCTACCTGCTGGATCGCGCGAAGCACCTAAAGCTACAGAGATTCCCCTACTGGTCTCGTCTCAAGACTGTGCAGTCAAAGGTGGAGAGCTCCAACTTCTCGAGTAAACAACTGGGAGCCCGAGATACCAAGACCACGAATACGAACGGTCGTCTACAGCTCGACTTACTGCAACTCATTCAGAGAGACCATCAACTTCGAAGTTACACACTCAATTCCGTCTGTGCTCACTTTTTGAAAGAGCAGAAGGAAGATGTTCACCACAGTATGATCACAGAACTGTTCAATGGTGATTCCAATTCGCGACGACGATTGGCAGTATACTGTCTTAAGGATGCCTACCTACCACAGCGACTTCTCGACAAGCTCATGTGCCTGGTTAACTACACGGAAATGGCCAGGGTCACGGGAGTGCCATTTAACTACCTGCTCGCCAGAGGACAACAAGTTCGCTTTATCAGCCAGCTGTTCCGCAAAGCCCTGGACCATCAGCTCATTGTACCGGATCTCCCTAATCAAGGTGACAGCGGCGATCAGTACGAAGGTGCGACCGTTATTGAGCCCAGGCGCGGTTATTACAAAGAACCTGTTGCGACTCTCGATTTCGCCTCCCTATACCCCAGTATCATGCAGGCTCACAATCTATGCTATACGACATGGCTCGATAAGCAGACTGTGGAGAAGCTCAAGATGAAGAAAGACGACGACTACATTGTGACTCCTAACGGAGACATGTTCTGCACAGCCAAGACGCGCAAGGGTCTCTTGACGGAGATTCTGGAGGAATTGCTTGGTGCGCGTAAGAGGGCAAAGAAGGAGCTGGCAATCGAGACGGACCCTTTCAAGAAGGCTGTGCTTAACGGTCGTCAATTGGCCTTGAAGGTCAGTGCAAACTCTGTCTATGGTTTGACCGGTGCCACCAACGGAAAGCTACCCTGTCTTGCCATCGCCAGTAGTACCACAAGTTTCGGTCGTCAAATGATTGAGAGGACCAAGGCCGAAGTCGAAGCAAAGTACAACATCGCCAACGGATATACGCACGACGCCGAGGTCATTTATGGTGACACTGATTCGGTCATGGTCAAGTTTGGTACCTCCGAGCTAGCCGAGGCAATGAAATTGGGTGAAGAGGCAGCTATGTACGTCTCGTCAAAGTTTGTCAAGCCCATCAAGCTGGAGTTCGAGAAGGTCTACTTCCCATATCTGCTCATCAACAAGAAGCGATACGCTGGTCTTTATTGGACAAATCCTCACAAATGGGACAAGATGGACACCAAGGGTATTGAGACGGTTCGTCGGGACAACTGTCGCCTTGTACAGACTGTCATTGAGACTTCATTGCGCATGTTGTTGATTGACCAGGACCCAGAAGGTGCACAAGTGTGAGTCTTTCTAGCCTTTTGCATATTCCAAGACTAATGCATTGCAGATTCGTCAAGGAAACCATTGCTGATCTTTTACAAAACAAAGTCGACATGTCGAATCTTGTCATTACCAAAGCCCTGACCAAACAAGAAGACAAGGACGGCAAGGGTGGTTATGCGAACAAGCAGGCCCACGTCGAGCTCGCGGAGCGTATGAAGAAGCGTGACGCAGGTTCCGCGCCTGCTCTAGGTGATCGTGTCGCCTACGTCATGGTCAGGGCCGCGACTGGAGCGAAGAATTTCGAAAAGTCTGAAGACCCGATCTTTGTTCTTGAAAACAACCTGCCCATCGATACGCGCTACTACCTCGACAACCAGCTCGCGAAACCACTTGGCAGAATTTTCGAGCCTATTCTAGGGGAGAAGAAAGCGGCCTCGCTTCTGACAGGCGAACATACACGATCCATCTCCGTCGCCGCACCCACCATGGGTGGCTTGATGAAGTTTGCAAAGAAGACACAAACCTGCATGGGCTGCAAGAAGCCTCTTACCGCTGTGCACGAGAAGGAAGGTGCAGTCTGTGAAAACTGTCGACCTCGTATCCCGGAATTGTACACGAAGACGCTGAGCAAGGTCAGTGAGCTGGAAGTTCGCTTCTCTCGTCTTTGGACGCAATGCCAGAGGTGCCAGGGCAGTGTTCACTGCGAGGTCATTTGCGCTTCGCGTGATTGCCCAATCTTCTACATGCGCATGAAGGCTAGGAAAGATGTCGAAGACGCGGGTAAAGAGCTAGTACGTTTTGATAAAGATGCTGCGCTCTGGTAATGGCAGCGTTAGTTGCTCCTGATGGGAGCGAGGTGTTTTGGTGTTCTTTACAGTATGGTTATACATTTGTACAACAGCTGTGGTGTAGTCACGGTAGGAAGCCATATCCGTACCTACACTCTTATAAAAATCATTGTTCCCCACGGCTACGCTGGGCTGTTCCTTCCATGGTGCATTTCGGTAGTACGAATAACACCGTCTCTCTTAAATCATCTTGCCTTCTTGTGCTCTCTAAAAGGTGCGCAATATACTGTGGGGATCAATTGAGAGTCCTCTCACACCCCATCTCGCGTGTCCATGCAACCGAACTCTCTTCAAAAGCACATTTCACCCAACTTCCAAGCCACACCAGTCCTTCAACCTTTTCTCCATCATCGCTCCTAGATGACCCCCCACCCACCACTCTCGGTACTCCTCACCTCACAATGTCATCATCGCAAAACACCATGAGCGTCTTTGACCTCATTCCCATCATCACCACCACCACTACCCCTACTCCTAAACCTCCTCACCGCGTCCTACCTTTTCTACCATATCAACTAACTCGCTAAACCCCCCAAAAATCGTCTAGAATAACAAAACTACCTTTTTCTGCTGCTTCAGCCTTTCCCCCACTACTTGCGTCTTCTCTTGTAGCATCATGGCGCGCTGAACGCTCTGCGCAAAAAAAAGGCCGGGGTGTAAGATGGTGTACGACGTGTGGTGCGTTGTGTATGTAGTTATGAGCAGGGATTGGTGAGTAAGAAGAGTGGGGATGAAGGAGGGGAGAAGGGAGGATATGTATGTGGGTTGGGTGCGTGGTTGTGGGGTGCTTTATGGCGGAGATGGGGTCGTAGTGTTTGATAGTGTGTTTAGAGGCTGTCAGGTAGTGTTGCCGAAAGAGGAAGGGAGAGAGGAGGAAAACCCCAGATGAGCTATCGATCCATAACGATGAAGGGTTTCTGTTGGCCTTTGCTTTTGAGATCCCGTCAACTTCTTACAGTTTCACGTAGCGCGATTGTTTCCTTTCTCTTTGCTATCCTCGGTTTGTTATGGTATTGCACGATTTACGTCCACTGCATACGTGGCTACTCCGGGCCAGTGAATGACGGGGAAAGGTGATGTGAATCGTTGCTCCGGATTTGAGCTAGGTCGCGTGCCTTCATCAGAGCACCTTGATCTTGATGGAATGTAGTGATTACTTCGAGTGTTTGATTAGACCGCATTAGGAGTATCTCCCTGCCTTGTCTTTCTTGTCCACCCGTGCGCATCTGTTACCATGCACCTCGCTCTCAATCCAATATCTCACTTTGAACCCGCACGATCTTGAGCATGCCGCCCGCTAATAGCTCCACGTTCTCTGGATCAAGTCAAGATGCGCCAGGCTATACACTGCTCCTCCGCGGTGAGACCGTTCAGTCGCATCGTCCCGCACCCGTATTCTCCAATACACCAGTTCATGTGCCCACCCAGAAGGACCACGTGCGTAATCAAGCGCCAGAACTCAACATCAAAAAAAAATCACGATACTGCTCCTATTACAGCAACAGCCTCACGCTTGGATCTATCAATTTTATCAATCTCATCCATTGAGCTAGCCTCCGCGAGCTTAATTGACACAAAATCTTCTATAGACTAGATTGGCTTGATTTATCAATGGATTTAGTCCAGCCTGATTGATGAGCTTGATATGGCCTGATTGTTGACAAGTCTGGCCATATGAGATGTGAGGTGTGTGCGTGTTGCGATAAAACACGGCGAAAGCAGGGCCATTCAAAGATTCCAAACGAGTCGGATCGGCAAGAACATGACTAGCCCTGTTAGCAAAAACTATTAACTACTTGTAGTCGAGAACGCACTCATGAAATCGGACACAATGTCTACAGCGTAAGATGCATAAAGACTGGCAAGTTAGCCTCGGACACTTCTCGCCCCACCTGCGCAGTTTCCAGTATTGATGGTCTCTACGAAGTCGGGGCAAGATATGAAGTAAGAGACGAAGCAGCCGATAAGACCCTGGCTAGTACATCAGCGTGAGCGAAGCACATGGAATGATAAGATCTTACAACGACACAAAAAACAAACACTGCCCACCAGAGTCTTATGTATATCGCGGTAAGGCCTTCTATCAACTTTTTATATAGAGATAGCAAAGACAGCTTGACCGACCACAGTGACAACCAAAAAGATGCCGTCGTCACGAACATAATTCAAATGTAGACGACGAGGTCGGCTTTTATGGTTGGCCATGGCTCGAGCGCGCCCACTTCGACTCTGGCAATCTCGAATATCGATGGAACAACAACGAGATAAGGGATTGACATAGCGAGAAAGAAAATGAATGTTGCATATAGGAAATAGTCCTGTAATCCCATTGCTCTTTTTCTCCATGTATGGATGCCGAGGCGCGCCAGTACAAAGACCGAGGCGAGTATGATAATAGGATAGGCAACATGGAAGAACTGGTGTTCTGAGATAAGCTCTCTATGTGGGGAAACCATCGTTGTGTTTTGCGCACAGCGAGAGCTGCGTAGTGGGAATAGTGAAGATTAGGAGAGGGAGTTTCTCCTCGGTTCGAGCGTCCAAATTGTTCTTTAGCAAAATGCGACGGTTGCGATCTCAACACCCATCCTTCCAGAACAATGTACATGTTGGAAGCAGATAATGCTACGATTCCTACTTGTATGCAAGTGGCCAAGTCCAGAAGCGTATGGCGTGGGAGTAATGTGGCACAGGGTGTCTACAGTTGATTCATCTTCTCAAGCAATGTATACGGCTCGGGGCGAGTAACGGATTGGGGAATCACTTCCATCCTATCCTGCTGCTGCTGCAAATTTGGGACCCACTAATATACGGTTCTTATGGGATCATAATCCTGTATTTGTGTCGTCAACAGGGGTCTCTCCAGCGCGTAGCAAAAGCCTTCATATATCACGAGAAGTCCAAAATCCCCTGGATAGTCAGTCCTTTGTCTCCCGATAAGTTGTCCAGCTGCGTTGTTCGGATGCGTTGGAAATCAATAGTGAGTGCGTCGTGAAACCCTCGCCGAAAGAAAACTGCACTGCGGATATCACTTGACAATCGATGTTGCACATTGCTCCCGCACTCTTTTTTGCCGAGGCAGTGTAGTAAACGCCACCTCGAAATTATTACGGGAATCCAGAAGAGCGCCGTTGTCGAAACAAGGGTGCGTGCCGACGTCGCATCCCGTGCGGACCGTGAGGGCTTGAGCGGCACGCTCGGAATTGGTTTCCCTAGCTTCGTTTGCAATCCCAACGTCAACAGCTCTCGGTTACATTGCTCACAAGCGCACCACAGTCTTCAACATGAGGACCTCGAGAAAGGTAATTCCGTTTATCTGTCGAATTGAATCTTGTGAATCGATTCTGGATTTCCTTGGCTCCGTACCAGCTTGCAGTTCGTACAGGCCGAGCTGCGGCACAGATGCAGGGTGATCGGGGAGGCGAATTCAAGACTTCGCCCTGCAAACGCCCTGCCCTCGGAGATCTATACCCTCAGCAGGCACCGACGCCACCTTACAGCTACTGGTCATAACGTCACTAGCTAGCCTGATTGCTGAGATAGTATGTACCAAACCGTTGTCTCCGAAGCGTGAACAGTTCGCTCGTAGAGATGACGTCGCGGGACCTGTGGAGCTATTCACAACGGCGGCGTGGAGCTGACCATGACGACCCTCGTGAAACTATTTGCAATTATCATAGGAGAACGCGATCAGCTGAAACAGAGCCCAACGAACTGAACCTGAACCGAATGCTACATACCGGCTCAGGCAGTCGTATTATAGGCAAAGTGCAAATCCTCTATGCGCTTCCCCTGCTTGAATTGCTTGGCCACCTAACCCCATACAAGGTTAGATTCGTCGGCCAACAACAGCATCTCTTCCTGCAGGCATGGCTTCGATAGCCCGCGGCTCATTTCTGTAATCAATCTCGGGTCTGGAAAGAATCAGAGCGAGTCATAATTCGGACAGATCTATCTTCTACCATAGGCCTAGGTGCTGGCCATATGCAACGATAACAAATGCGAGAATGGAGAATTCACTGCGGATTCTCCTTGTCAGCCAGCAGTACGTACGGGCGCTTGATGAGGCGGATTTCACATAGTACGAACCGCAGCCGCCTCGCCCACGCGCTTGTTACCACTCTCACAATTTTTGACATGTCGGGCATCGTCAAGCAGAGCGCATTTCAAGGCACGCCAATTATCCCGAAAATGGAGCAGGTTCAAGGGCCGAAATGAATCCTCCTGGTTGGTGCCGCAGGTCGACTTTACCTTTCGAAGGCTAGATGAATACCGACTCTTGAGGCCATTAGGACGACGGTGTGCCCTAGCCATGTCAATCCTGGACCGCGAGGGTTAAACGCCATGTGGAGGCGTATCCTATACCCTAGTATCGGCCCGAACCCCCGGAGGGATTATACCCATAGGAAAATAATAATAAAAGGATGTGATTCCCCAGCACCGGGTCACGACCTGTATCGTCGTACAATCTCACTTGCAACTACACGGATTCTCCGTGCGATCCTGCACGTTGCGTTCTCTCTCACTTCTATGAGGTTCATTCGTTTTCATCGCCTGTAACATTATCGCTTGCATCAAAAAACATGAAGACCTTTGTTCCACTTACCGCCTTGGTGGCAGGCGTGCTATCCGAAGCCACGTTTGAGCCCGCCGACTTCAATGTCACAGAGGCCCTGATAAGAAATGGTGTTAACGTATCAGCTTTACCTGGGTTGGCACTATTTGCCGAGAGATCGTTGTTGAGTGATTGCTCAATAGCAGTAAGTTATCAAGGTTGAGCCATCGATCCTGGGTCACACTAATCTTTTGCTAGTGCCATACACTGAAGCTGATCTTTGGCGACGACCAAGTCGAGACGCAATCCGAATCTGCATACACTGCATTCGTCGGCGATTATTGGTCTGCTCAACAAAAGCAGATCTCGCCTCAGTGTGTCTTCAAGCCTGAGAAAGCTTTGGATGTTTCTACTTCCATTCTTCTCTCAAGGCTCACACAATGTCCTTTTGCTGCCAAGAGCGGTGGACATTCCCCTGTACCAGGAGGATCAAATATTGAAGGCGGCATTACCATCAGCCTTCAGAAGATGAACAAGACGGTACTGTCTGCTGATAAGGCGAGTGCTTCATTCCAACCTGGTCAGACTTGGTATGATGTGTACACCGCATTGGAAAAGGACAACGTTACCATCATTGGTGGGAGAGTAAGATGGCACATGCTTCCACGTTGAAGCATTGTACTAAAGGCCACTCAGGTTGCTAGCGTTGGTGTAGGAGGTCTTACTCTGGGTGGAGGTAAAGAGACAGAGCGGAAACATATTACCGTTCAGCATAAGCTGACTTTCATCTAGGGATCTCCTACTTTTCTGGCCTTTATGGGTTGGCATGCGATAATGTCAATTCGTTTGAGGTGGTTACAGCATCTGGTCTTATCATCAGTGTCAGCAAGACCTCATTCCCTGACCTCTACTGGGCCCTTCGAGGCGGCGGCAACAATTTCGGTCTTGTCACCAAGTTTGATGTGGCTGCCATTCCCAGGGATCCAACCATGTGGGGTGGTATCCGAGCCTACCCCGGCACCACTTTCTCGGCCCTCATCCAGGCGTACTATAACCTCGGCATAAACGCAGTCAAGGATGGAAAGGCCCATCAAATTCTGTCCTTTGGCTGGGGCGGGGATGAACTTGGAGCGGTAGCCAGTGTTGAGATGGAATACTCGGACCCCGTTCCCAACGCGACAGTTTTCAATGAGTACAACGCAATCAAGGGGGCATTGAGGGACCAGACAGCAATCAGGAGTCTTGCCGAGCTCACTATGTTACTGGATGGGCCAGCTACCGGTGATGGACTCAGACAATCGTTCTGGACATGGACTACCAAGCTCGATGCGGAACAGGCCACCATCGCCAAGGACGTCTTTTACGAGGAGCTTCCAAACATTATAGACGCGGCTGGTCTTGTCCCTGCCATCTCCCTCCAGGTTCTCTCCAAGCCTATCATTGAAAAGGGCACCAAGAACGGTGGTAACCCGTTAGGTCTCGACCAGGAGGAAGGCCCTCTGATGCTAGCCCTAGTCGCCTTGAAGTGGTCCGACGCCGTCGACGACCAGAGAATCCAAGACTTTGCGTCAACTGTCATGCAACGTTCGATAGCTGCAGCAAAGGCTGCAGGCAAGGCAAACGACTACTTGTACATGAACTACGGAAGCCCATGGCAGGATGTCATTGCCAGCTATGGTTCCGAGAACAAGGCCAAGTTGAAAGCCATTTCTAACAAGTACGACCCGAGCGGTGTGTTTGAGAGACTCCAACCTGGTCACTTCAAGCTCGATGGTGCGCCTTGGGGCGAGTATTAAGAGTCCTTGGCCGATGTCTTACATTCATCTTCCAAATAGAACTCTGGCTTGTCTATCGCCAAAAATCTCATCGCGCTTTTAATGCATGCTGTTGTGTTATCTTCCGTCCTGTTCTGGTGCTTTTGCATGTTGGCTTTAGCCATCAATGATTGCAATACCAGCACAAACCAATTCGTCCTTTATCATTTGGCTCTCCTATTCAAGACTGACTGTGGTACTTTGCACCCTCCAAATTACCGAGCGCGCGGCCTCGAACCCGACCGAACAACAGTCATTCCACTCCTCCTCCTCCTCCCCCTTTTCTTCCCAGACTTAGAGCGGAGACCATTACTAATCTTACAGCATAGCAGAGAAGGCCTGACCCCTGCCTACGCAACCGCCCGTTGGCTAACGCAGAACCCGAAGAAAAAGGGGACGAATGAGTCACGTGGCGCAGATCAATGGATGCGCATGCAGGGCAAGGATGTTGAAACAGCAACGTTGAAGGGGGTGGTCAGGAACGGCAGGGGACGTTGGTGACGCTAAAGGTTGATGACGATGAGTACCACGAGAGGTGGAGGTGGTGAATTGTTTTTTTTTCGAGCGTTGTTCCGATGCGGGGAGGGAGTGGACTGACGTGGAGTAGGAAGGGGGGAGGGGCGATACGAAGCTACATATAGTTGAAGGGTGAAAGAGGGCTTACATGCGCGTCGTCATTTCGCGAGTCGGGATGACGGCACTAAGAGCGGCGATGGCGCGGGTCTTATTCCGGTGAGTGCGGACGTACATATTTTGATGAGCGCATCCGATCTGCATCGCGCGATTTTGGCATTGCAATATGCTCGCGTGCTCATGTGAGTTTGAGAGCTGCGATGCGATGTTGAGTTTGCATTGGTATGTATGTCTGATAGTATACTAGAGTGATGGTATCAAGGAAGAAGAAAAAAAAACGCCATCGTACTATGTTCCCCAAGAGAAAATATAGTTAGTTCTTCAAAGCGGGCCGCTTTACATGCACATACGCCATGGTCATTGGTGATCGCCGTTATGGTATATCTCCTTGAATGGTAAAAAATGAAAGTTAACGTTGGGCGCCTAATCTCCAAAACTGACAATGGACCGAAGCCCGGAATTGCGTCCTACTCCATTCAAACGCCCATGATGATCTGTCTGTATATCGATAGGCTTTGAATATTGCGCCGAGATGTATGCTCATGAGAAAATCTAATATGTACATGGAAGGTTGTCGCATTATTGGCGTGCTGTAATGACGGTGCTTAATTCATGGCTTTTTGCGGAGGATAGAAAGTGCTGTCGTGTTCCTTATCTTCTTTGAGACATAGGCCTTGTCGTCCGACCCTTTCTTGCAGGAAGTGGAGGCGATCGGTGTCGTCTTCGTCGAATGCAAAAGCGCCGCTCCAAAAGCCGCAGTCGATGTTTGTAGTCTCGTTTCGGTAGATGACTTGGGCTTGCGCGGCGCTGTCTACTGGCGGCAGGCCGGGCTGCTCGCCAGATAGTGCGCCGAGGGTATCTATCTCACTGCGGCCTGGCATGTGATGGAAGAGTTCCGAGTTCAGTGTCCAGCAGCGCAATCCGGGGCTCGGATATTTGCTTCGTTGGTTCGAGTTCAGGGGACTCTTGGGGTGCTGCCACTCAGGCGTAGGCGAGGGCGTGTTCTCTCCCTTGTTGCAGGAGTGTAGAAGCGCGACATCGAAAGCACGTGCCCCATTTTTCGTGAGTTTGGGCGGGGCGAGATCGTTGAGAAGTCGTTCGGCGGCTGGGCGGGTGACGGCGTATCCGAATGAGCAGAGGGGGAATTTGGACCGGTGCATCACTCTCATCCCCTCGGGCATGCCTAACAGGCGGAACAAGGTCTGTGTAAAAGGATGCAGATTCAGCCACGAAGGGAGCGTGGGGTCGCTGTAGAGCTTGTGTGGCATTGCGCTAAGGTTGAAGTTTTGGCGGTCGGTCTTTGGGCCATCTTCCTCGACAATATCGAAGTAGTCGCCGCAATGGCCGAGATACAAGAGGTCCCAGGCATCTTGGTCGCCCCAATATAACGTATGGTTGGTGTCGTGGTTGATGGAAGGGTGCTGCGAGCGTGGTGGAGGAAGGAGCTGGCGGGCGGCACTTGCGGCGAGGGGAATTTGGACGCTGCGCAGGCGAACGTCCCAGTCGACGTCGTCTTCGAGGATGAGTGCGGTCTCAAGGCCAGAATCCAGGAACCTGGGAGAGCGAATCAGCAGGCAGCGCGGGAGGGGCGGGATGCACGCCAAGACGGCTGTGGCATGACCATGGCTTGCTTACCATCGCAGGGCGTTGTGATGGCCTAGCCAAGCTAAAATGGACCCTTTCTGCGCGTCTGGCTGACCGTTGATGAAGCGCTGGACATCGCCTTCTGTCCACACTGGCTGGCGCGGGATGGTGAGGTCAAAGTCGGTGACATTGGCCGCTTGGATCAGCGGGCGTCGACGGGAGGAACCTTCTTTGGAGACGACAACGACGGCGCCGAAGCCTAAAGTTCTGTTTGCTGCTATCTTTGTAGGCCGCGACTCAATCGACGCCATCCATTGCAGGTATATGCTGTCTGTGTCTCTGCTGTGGTACCATATGCCGATGAGAACAAGGACGAGGAGTAGAAGCAGCGGCGCTGGGCGCTTCTTCGAGGCAAGCATGCTGGGCTAAGGAAATGGTCCAAATGTTGCTGGGACGAGTGCGGTATTAAACATGTCCGCGAGAAAAGACGACTTGGAGGCTAAGATGGCACGGGATGGGCGTTGGGGACAGTGGCAGGTCCGAAGCAAATCTGGCTGGGCGACGCCTATCATCTAAATGTCGCAGAAAACGGCGGGAGCACTGCGGCGGGTGCTAGCCGGGGTGTGGTACCGACATTGCTTCTTGTAACGCCTGTAGCAGGCTACTTTAGATGATCGCGCGTCCAAGCGGCATTGTCATCATTTCGCCATGGATAAGTGGGTAAGTGGGAGGAATCGCGCGGCGGGTGCGCGCTGATTCCACCGCCTTGTGCGAGTGTCAGCTGCGACTCGACTTTGTCATCTGCTCTACCGTGGTCGTCTTGCCGGCGGCTTTCGTTTCTTCTTTCTTCCCCACTTGGAGGATCCGGACGTCTGCGGTTCCCCAACATTTGATGCGTTGGACAGCACGTGGTCACGTGGGTTGACGCGGCTAACCCCCTCGGGATCAGATGCGCCGGAGGACTTTGGGGTCATGCTAACAGCCATGCGCCTCACTCGACGACGACGACGACGATGACTACACCAGCGAGAGCAAATCCCATTGCAAAGTCTCTGGTGTCGCAACACGTCCACTTCGGGGCCCGCCAACTATTGTGCGACTCACTCTCGTAAATCTGCCGCTTGCTGTCATCCTTCTTTGCCTTGGTAGTCTGTGACATGCTGTGCGCCGCTGCACCCTGAAACTAGTCGTGCAGCCGGCTTCTTGTCCTCCGCATCTCCCCCGTCTTCAGCCCTTCACCGTCTTGACCCGTGCCCGACAGCGACAGGGGACAACGCTACACGTCTCGCACCGCGCAGGAAACGTCTAATCGCTACACCATCGCACCATATGCCCGGCTCCTCGCTTCGCCCATAGTAATGGCCACGCTGGCTTCGCCCTCACCCCCGTCCTCACCCTCAATAGCAATGCGCCGCCGCGGTTGGGCCAGGAAGGTCGAGCGATATTGCTGCACCGCCGTCACCTACTTTCCCCTCGTCTTTGTCTATGGCCTGACATCTTGGGCCGTATGGGTGCAGGCGGGCATCGGCTTCGTGCCGTCTCCGAATGTCTGGACGGGTATGTCCCCTTTTGGCATGCGACAACCCGATTCAGTCGCTAACCTTCTGATTAGGAAAGCTCTCGTCCGCAGTTGGCGTCTTCTTCTACCTCATGCTCAACTGGAGCTACACCACCGCCGTTTTCACCGACCCCGGATCGCCGCTGAATATCAAGAATGGCTATAGCCATCTCCCGTCACAGGAAGGAGGGGAGATACAATACACCTCGTTTACCGTCAAGGCCTCGACGGGAGAGCTGCGCTTTTGCAACAAGTGCCAAACCAAGAAACCCGATCGCTCCCATCACTGCTCGACATGCAAGCGCTGCGTCCTGAAAATGGACCATCACTGCCCATGGCTTGCAACCTGTGTCGGCCTCCGCAACTACAAAGCCTTTGTGTTATTCCTTTTATATCTTAGCTTCTTCTGCTGGACTTGCTTTGCCACTTCAGCTACATGGGTTTGGAGCGAGATACTCAGCGATGGACAATACACCGAGTCCTTCATGCCCGTCAACTACGTCCTCCTCGCCGTGCTGTCCGGCATCGTTGGCATCGTGATAACAGGTTTCACTGCATGGCATCTGTGGCTCACAATCAGGGGCCAGACCACCATAGAAAGTTTGGAGAAGACTCGCTACTTGTCACCGCTGCGAAACACAATGAAACATCAGCTCAACGACCGGAACTACGTCGATGCCCAAGTCAATGGACGGTTGAGCGTGAGCGACCAATTGCGCGAGATTCATGCCAATGCTCTCCCAGGTGTGACTAGACCCGAAGAAGGCGTGCCTCCCTCCCGCTCGACTTCACGCTCCCCTGTCCCAGGCCACGCCAATGGTTACTCGCATCCCCACTATCAATCATACGAATACAGAGAACGCCAACAGAACCAAGATCGTTACGATAGTTACCTCGACGAGCGCGATAACGAGCAGCTTCCTAATGCTTTCGACTTGGGTTGGCGGCGCAATGTCGCGCACGTCTTCGGTCCTTCACCGATCAAGTGGTTCGTTCCCCTGCTCAGCACAACAGGAGACGGCTGGTCCTGGGAACCAAGTCCAAAGTGGCTTGCGGTCAGGGAGCGCATACAGCGGGAGAGGGAACGAGAAGAACAAATACAAAAGCAGCGTGAGCGAGCTGCAGGTTGGGGTATGGATTCTCCTATTGAAGCAGAATTTAGGCGACCCACTCGCGGCCCTGACGGATGGATGCCCGGTCAATATAATCAGCCAGCCCCACGAGCCACAAGACGTCCCGAGTGGCAGTCACCACTTCGGCACGACGAACCAGCCCGGTACCTCACCACCTCCAACGGCATCGTGAAGGGACCCATTGACGGGAAGAGAAGCCCAAGCAAGGCAGATCAGATCCTAGGCCGAGAACGCGGCATATACGCAGACCACGATGTGCAGCTCCAGCCAATCGATCGGAAAAAGTTCGACCAGTACAACTACATCTCCGAGGATGAAGATGATGACTACGAAGTGTCGAGTGACGAGCTAGCCGTCGGCCAAAAGAAAGCCAGACAAGTACAAACCCTATCCAGTCCACCTAAAGGGACAGCAAATTGGAACGACGTGCCAGACGGCTTCCTAGATCCTGCTCCTAGAGGAAAGAAAAGCGTCAGTCAAGAACGCAGACCGTCTCAGAAGACTGGTGACTGGGACAACTGGGCGACATAATATTTTTGGACATGACTGTGTGGACGGGTAATGGCATATGAAGGCATGGTTGGTATGTATATGTAATGTTGCATAGCATGAGCATTGGATCACGGCGTTTTTTAATTGTTTTGTTGCATGAAAAAGCGGAGTTGCTTTACCCTTGTCAATGAATAAAGATATTCTTATCGAGAGTTGTTTTCGTGTCCTTTGTTCTGTCTTTTCGAACTAGGCCAAAACGTGTTACGAAAGTTGGGATTTCTGCATCTCTCTAGAGGCTTGCGCCTGGCGTGATCTTGCCGACTGTGTTGACATGTTGCTGCTAAAGTGGGTTGATACAGAGGCGGATATTGCCCAATTGAGTAGGGAACTTGAAGCTAGGATGGTGGCGGGTTAAAGAGCGTGGGTATTTTGACATGGTCTCATGCGACGTACCGTGGAGAAGATGGACAATATAGTTGGTGTGAGATATCCGCTAGACCTCTATTGCTTGTAGAAGGAGCCTGTACGCCAGCCTCGTTCGCCTAGGACGGGCTTCAAGAGTGTACACCTAGACATCTTACCTTTGTAGACCTGTTCATGTGGGACCTTGATCCGCACCGCCCCACTTCACTCTCGAAAGAGCCATCTGTCCCTAGAGGCCTGCCGTATCTGGCTTCTATTTACGACTATGTACATTTCGTCTCTAAAAGTGACGTGTTTGCCTGTGTTTGTGTTCCTTAAATTATCTTCCTATATGTATGCCGTACTTAAAGTCTTACATGTGTAACGTTGTTTTTAAGGCTTGTAGAGGCACGGTTGCCTTATGCTTTGCGACCGCAATACCTTTAGCCTCCCCTTAGCGTTTAGCTGTTGTGTGTGCTAGCTTGCTCTTGTGCCCTAGGGTCTATAATGTGTTCTCCGAACTCTGATATCCTTTATTGTTGTGATGCTGTCTACTAGGTTCCTATGCGGCTGTGTGTTGTGGTGTGACCTGCTACTAGGCGCTGCGGCAGTAGCATTTTGTCGTAACGCGGCTCTATAAGAGCGATGCTCCGCTCGTGCGTGCTGTTAAACCTACTGAGTATAAGAGCCCTTATGCGAATCTCCTTAGACCTGGTTAGGTGTGTCGAAGGGGCACTACTCCTTCGACGCTGGGTGGAGCGATAGTGGACGAGGCTGTTTAATAATCTGTAAGTGTGTTGTGGCACTAATAGTAGCATGCTAGGTGTCTGTGAAGTGATTCGCGTAGGAGATGATGCTGTTCAGCCCGAGGGCGCGTCGATGCGGGATGTTGCAAACATTGTCTGATAGCGATGGACTGATTAGGGAGCCTATTAGTGACTGTATTGTGTATGTTGTAACCGTTATGCTTAAGGGGTGTCTGGGCTCTATCGTCGCGTCTTGCATTGCTGCGTCGTGGCTACATGGCTGCCGCTGCATTTGGTGGACGTGTCGTGTTGAGTAGCTTGCTCGCAGATTTTGCTCGTGTCTGCCAGGGCCGCAACAGCGACTCTACATGTGCCAAATCGATGCGGGAGGACGCGTGATGGCCTGTAGAGACTATTGCGGCCGCTGGCAGATGTTCTTGAGGCTGTTGTGAT
The DNA here is from genome assembly GCA_900634815.1 of Paradendryphiella salina. NCBI lineage: Eukaryota > Fungi > Ascomycota > Dothideomycetes > Pleosporales > Pleosporaceae > Paradendryphiella > Paradendryphiella salina. The sequence continues at coordinate 5,753 of LR132125.1, read as the reverse complement.
GGGTGATTCTAAAAATTGATGCCTCGCTGTTTGTCGTGTTTTTTTCGTTATCTGTGATTGGCATTCGTCCTGGAGCACTAGCATGAACAAGCTAACAGATAGCCGCTCTTCATTGGTTGAACAATCGCGCCCAGCCGTGGCTGTGGTGGTCTTGGCACCGAGATGTCTCGCTGCCTAATCAACTTCTTGTTGCATTCTTGTAAAACATATCGGACTCCAGCTTAATATCCGAGATGTTCTACAAGAAACACTTCCTACCACTTGAATCCAATCCTGAGCTTTTCACGGAGTTCTTACATCGGCTCGGATTTTCGAAAGCCTTCGGTTTTCACGATGTCTTATCGATCGACGATCCGGAACTTCTTGCTTTCATCCCTCGGCCAGCTCTTGCTCTAGTGCTCGTCTTCCCGACAACCACTACATACGAGAAACACAGGAAGGACGAGGAAGACGGGATAGAAGATCATGCGAAGAGCGGGTTGCAAGAGGAGGTCATCTGGTACAAGCAGACTATAAACAATGCCTGTGGGCTTTACGGCATTCTGCATGCAGTGAGCAATGGAGATGCGAGAGACTTTGCTGGTAAGCAAACAAAACCACTGCAAAGGGATAGTTTATGAAATTTAACACGGCGAACTTGATATTTCGTACCTTGTTGTTGCTTTGCAGAATATAACAAGTACTGACAAATAGGCTGCTACTTTAGTTCAAGGCTCACACCTACATCATCTTCTCGAGAAGTGCGAGCCGCTGGGACCTTTTGATCGAGCAAATGTTCTTGAAAACGATACGGAACTCGAGTCAGCTTACAGGAAAGTTGCTATACAAGGGTCTTCACAAGTGCCTGCAAATGCCGAAGACGAAGTCGATTTCCATTATGTTTGCTTCGTTAAGTCCAACAAGAATGGACATCTCTATGAGCTTGACGGTGACCGGAAAGGTCCAAAAGATAGGGGACCCTTGGAGCCAGACGAGGATGTGCTTTCAGATGGTGGACGGAAAGCAATCAAGGAATTCATTCAGAGGGAACAGGGACAGAATACAAATTTCAGTCTGTTGGCTTTGGCTCCAATATGACTAGAACTATGTTGGCATATCGTAACTGATAAATATGCCGTTAACTTCTGATGTTTAGTGCGCATTCGGACGCTTAGGTACGTTGGTATGATACAGGAAGGGCGAACTGGAATGTCTCACACTAGCCACCACAAACCAATGACTGGGCCTAGGCACAGCACCAAGTCTCTTCTGAGTCAAAAAATTGCTCTTTACTTTCGAAATCTCCATCGTTGTCTCTGTGACCTCTGCCATAGATATGCTCACTGACGCGATTACGATTCTTCAAGATGCTTTGAACCTGGTGGTTTATCCCTGAGTTGAGCGAGAGATCCATGGCGGACTGGTTGTCGTTTGTTACCAAGTCCCATTCTAGTGTTTCACCTCCAAAGGTGAATAGTTCTTGTATGATGTCATAGTTATTCCACGATGCTGCGACGTGAAGAGGCGTCCAATTCTCGTGATCCACGGCGTTGATATCGGCACCAGCTTTAAGCAACTCTTTGACAACACCTAAGCTTCCATTGTCTGTATTTTCCGATACAGGCATTGCTATGGCTAAGTGCAACAGAGGGGATGCAGCGCCGGAACTTCGCACCAATTGATTAGGATTTGCTCCGTGTTGTAACAAGGCTTTTGTTGCAACAATCCATCCATACTCGACGGCCCATGCAAGGGCCGATCTGCCTGTTGAATCTCGGATATCGATGGTGCTTATCGAAGACGAGGATGACTTTGGTTCTTCGAGGTATTCGAGCAAGGTTTCGTATCCTTCTTCAATGCCTAGAAGGACTTTATGGATGGTTGCAAAGTTTGAAGCTTTTAGATAATCCGCAACAATATCGAAACTAGACCTCCCGAATAACTTGGTTATGTGCTCGAAGTCAGATGAATTCGGCATACATGGTCCATGCTCTCTCATAGACAAAGAGATCAATGTGTCGCCTATCAGAGTATCCAATGGGGTGCTGAGTATGAAGTCAGGTAGAGTTAATTGATGATTCTTAGAACACATACCATCCTTTTTCATCTTCCAAATCCATGTCGGCGCCTAAATCGAGCAGAAACTGGCATGTTCTCACTGCGACTTCTTTCCCTGAACTTCTCCAGCAATAATAGGATGCGTACTGACGTATGTAAGTTACATGCGAAGCGAAGGGAACATATGCTTACATATAACAGTCCAAGCCCGTATGGGTCCACATCGTAGAGAGACGCAGAGCCTGACTGGAAAAGCTTCATGATGCCTTCAAGATCTCCTTCTTGAGTGCAAACGAATATCGGAGAATCGTATGGAATAGTATGGAGAGTTCGTATGGATATATTCATTGGAAGAAACCGAACGGCGAGGTCGAGTTGGAAGTTCGCTACAGCATGGCTGAACCAAGACGGTAGGAAGTATTTAATTTCGGTTTTGGGCAATCGCATGCGTCGACACGTTTGCTCGTCGCATTGTGACAACGGTGAAACGGCCCATGGGAGATTAGAAAACCCAAGGACGATGTTTCCCAAGCAATTCGAAAGGAGCTTTGGAGAGCGTACGATAGACCGAAAGTGGCATTGGCATTTGCAGTCTTTGAGACAGCTCAACGGTGTTATCGGTGGTACTTCTGAAAAAGAGAATGGTAGAGCTATTTTTTCATTATATGGTTGTGGACGATGACACGAAAGCGATGTTTTCAAGGAAAGCAAGGATGGGGACGCGATTTTGTGAGACGCGGTAGTGGACCACTTGCTCGAGATGGTTTGTTGATCCGTGTCGTATGAGAGAATCGATACGCTGTCGTGAAGTTCCTCTGTGTTGGTGTGTTTTTGCATCAACTCGTTCTGATTTTCCATCAAGGTCAGCTGATTTATGATCATCGTATCTATCTGTACCTTGAGTCCGGTTACTTGAAGACCATGCCTCGCGCTGCATTTCCTATGCATGGTCAGTGAGAGAGTCTTTTTCTGGATCTTTCGGACCATACAGCGTTCTGACTGCAATCAAATTGCATAGAATAATCTTTTGAACCCTCAGTGATTCTTGCAGTTTTTTTGCTTTTTTGGCTATGCGTAACCACTGAAGTTTGTTTATTTGAGACTTCCCACTTATTTCCAGACCCTCTTTCTGTACTCTACTGATTAACTCCTCAATCTCTTGAGCAACGCGCTTTCCATTCTTTGACATTTCGTCCAAACAACTCTTAGCGTCGGCACGCTCTTGCGATGTCCACTCTTCCAATTCATCCACTTCTTTCAACTGCGAAAGCATCGTTCGGAAGGCGGTGACTTCGTCTGACAGGGCTAAAATCTCAGTAGGCGCATCCTTGTACGTTTCGATCAAGCTATGCAGGCTCTTGCTCGTCTGAATCCCCACGGCGATTAACCCTACAATTGCACTTGTAAACTCTGCCATGGCGAGCAAAACTATTTTCGGCGATGGTATGGGCGCTGTGATGCTAACCTGGCAACATTGCATGCGGCACATCTTTTGTCCTCGTTTGTCTCGACTGGGGGCGTACGCCTCCAGTCGAGACATTTTCTGAAACTAGGCGGTTTCGATGTCCATCATCGATGTATCGGACAACGCAGACTTAGCTTGGAATATGAACCATTTTACTACTACCTTCACTCAAATTACTAAAGACGCATTCGTCTGCTACCTGAAGCAACATCCAAATAAGCGTCGCGTCAACCAAGAGGAGAAAGAGAACATAGTCGAATGGCTCACCGACCCTCAAAAGCGTCCGTCTACGCAACAAGAGTCTAGTCGCCGTAATTACGTACGCAAAACGTTTTTTTGGGACGAGAGTACAGGTATATTATTTGCACTTGCGAAGAAGGATACTGAAAAGCGTCGGGTGGTGGTAACGGAAAGCAATATCGCGGATGTGGTCGAGTCAGTCCATAATGGTAATGGCCATGCTGGGTGGGATGCGACATGGAAGGATATATACAGTTCATATTACGGCATTCTCCGAGCGGACGTTATAACTCTACTTAAAGACTGTCAAGTCTGTTTGCACGACCCCCGAAAACGACCTAAAAGATCTGCTACGATTATGCCGAATATCCAGCTGGCGGACGAAGGTCACAATCTTTTTGAACTCCACGAAACTTTTCACTTGACGATTGGACCGGAGTATAGCCATTCACCAGATACCTAATTCGGAGGTTTGGTTTGAACAGGAGTATATTATCTTACAAAAAGGGAGGGTTACAGATCTGGACATAAACCTAATAGCAACAAAAAGCATTACTGGTACCGTACCTCACTGGTATGTCGGTCACCCTGCCAAGACCCCACCAAAACCTCGACTACACATGGCAGTACAATAGCATGCAGAGCTGTAACTGAGAATTGTCGTGGAATGTTCTACTCCCAATATACTTCTGCATCCTGCTTCATATTCGCGCGTTATTTCTTGCCTCACCACAGCGTCCACACTGTCTTTAAGTCGGTGCGCAGACCTCAACGCGCGCCCTCTTCTCCGTCTTCCTCTCATCGCTATGCGTCCCGATTTACTTTAGAGTTATTAATCGTGCTCCTTCTGTAATTAATAAAGTACCCTCATGTTGCAATCGCTCTCTTTTTTTGCAATTTATGTCGCGTGGTGGCCTTATTTGCTGCGTCAAGCTCAGCTATGCGCTTTTGCGATAACAACAGCCTGTGCACCACCCCGCCAAAGGTCTTGCCGGGCTGGCTGACCACCACGTCTCCTAGCCGGATATCGACCTCCTCGCTAGGCACTCCTCCACCGATACCCACTATCAGCCCGAACCAGGCCCCGTTGAATGTCGTCCGCATCTGCGCTGTCACGGCTGCCGTTGGCACACGATGGCCTTGTTGTGTCCGCCTATCGACTCCAGGCCGTACAAATTCTCATCATTGTCAGCGAGGTCGCGCTCCTAGTCAAGCATCTCCTAGTCCAGTGTGTCCGTCTTTGCACGAACCAACATACCCGACAGACATCCTGGTGTACTCCTACTGTAAGCAATGGTCTATAGCTAGTGTTTTCTGGACGACCAAGTCGTCTCTACGTGACAACAACGGCTTCTCGGTTTCGGCTTGCTGCACTGCGGCATCTGGATACCAGTCCTGACATTGAATTTAGCAAACCATTACTTTACGATCGCCCCAAGTTAGACAGCTTCGATCTCTGTCCTGCGAGATTAAGCCTCCTGCCGCCGTCGATTCCCTCAGCCTGCTTTGAAGCTCCAACACTTGCCTCTACTGCTCGCACATACAGACACACAGAGCCTGATGCGGCTGCTATATACTACGAGCGGTGGGAGTGGTAGATGGACTGACGACCTACTTGGGACATGATCACCTCTTATGCTGTCCTTTCGCATACCAGCAAAGAAGGGCAAGAGATGACATTTGCCGACATGAGAGATCTAGACAACGCAGTGGACTTTGAAGCACGAAGCAAGGAGGGGTATCACAAGCTTCGCTTTTGCGCGCAACAGTCTACTGTAAGCAGGACGGCTTGGATTACTTCTGGGTGGACACCTGCTGCATCAATAAGGCGAACCAGGAAACTTCCGGATGCGATCAACTTTGTTCCCTTGGTACCAGAACGTAAAGAAGAGGTAACGTATATTCATAACGGAACAACCGCGGAACCAGGAGAACATTGCCATTTCAGACATTTGAGGATTGGTCACGCAGTTGCATAGCTTTACATATAATAACGTATTCCACCATCGAG